>MU226944.1:1977501-1989139 GCA_018584345.1 Thuja plicata
AAGACCTCTCACAAGGCCACTCCTAGCAGGGTGATTAAATCCTCTAATAGGGTCACACCTAACAGTGTGTTTTGTAACCTTTAACAGGGTTGGCTCCTAACAAGGCTCACTTCAGAAGAGTGAAAATTAGTAACTAGTTGCATTGGTGGTTTTCCCAAATTGGGTTTCCACGTTATATCTGGTGTTACTTGTGTTCATGTTATTTATTTTATGCATGTCAATAACTGTGGATGTTTAAAAGAACAATGATAATTTAATCTACCGAGTAACAGTAATATATATTGAAGACATCTAAGGGACTTGTAGATTTATTTTTTTGGTAACTGATTCACCCCTCCCGTCTTAGTTACTCCATCCATATTTCCAACATGATCAAACTGGTTAAAGACATAACCAAGCATTATTCTGCAGACATCATTGAGAAAATGAAGGAAAGAGCATTACCGAGAAGAACAAGTATGAAGTATGAGATGAACTGAAGTGAAAAAATTGATTAGAGGTATTATGTACTTAGCATAGATCTGACTATCTGTGAAACAGAGTTGTATTTAAATCAGATAATTGTTGTACCAGTTTAACCATTGTTACAGATAAATATCTTAACCGAGTAGGATAGTGAAGTCCTTATTAGGACATTTAGAGAATGTTGATTGTTTTCTTGTTGACCCCATAGTGAATTCATGGTCAAGAGAGAACTGTTAGTTTTTAATCCTCTAACAAGGTCACATTTAATAGTGTGCATTATAACCTTTAATAGGGTTGGCTCTTCATCGAGATCACTTTAGAAGAGTGAAAATATTTTGGGTTACCGGTCCCAGGTGGTTTTTCCCTTAGCAGGGTTTCCACATTGAAAATCTATGTGTCAATGTGCATGAATGTTGTGGATTGTTATTTTACTTTACACTTTATTTTATTTACCTAGATCGATAATCACAGTATTAATTTACTGACATTCAGTAAACACTATTGATGATAGTTTGAAATTACAAAATACATTTTCACCGAGTTGAATTATATGTTTGAATTTGTTTTGGTATACATCAAGAGAAAATTGGGACTGTAGGATAATTTGTGTAGAGACTGATTCTAACTGATTCATCCCCCCCCCTCTCAGTTATTCTAATAGTTCACCATACTGGGGTAGTCGAAAAGTCCTAAAACAATCCCTAAAATAGAGCATAAAGTCCTAAAAAATCCCTAAAACTTTGCAAAAAGTCCTGAAACAATTCTCTAAAAAATTATATAAAGTCCTGAAAAATCCCTAAAAAGAGCAAAAAGTCCAAAAAATTTCATAAAAAGAGCATAAAGTCCTGAAAAAATCTTTAAAAAGAATAATGTCATGAAAAAATCCCTGAAAAGAGTAAAAAGTCCTAAAAAATCCATAAAAATTGCATAAAGTCTTGAACAAATCCAAAACATCAGAAAACATCCTGAAGAAACCAACCAAAAAAAATCAAAACACATCAAAATCCTACAATAAAATCATCTCTATTATGACAAGCAGAAATCAATGATAAAGCATCAATCCAAATCAAAGCAATGAGTTTTATAAATTGATAATAGACTTGCACGACTTATCTTTATCAATAATTTGATCTGTCATCAATCGATACAATAACCAATCAAATCAAATCAAACAATCAAATATCTTATATAGTGATGGATACACTTGAAACTAGACAAATCAGTCTTATACGGATAGTTCATTCCTGAAACCAGGCACAACCATAACCAAATATCAAAAACAATCCAATCAAGGAACAGTATGGTTGTTGACTAGGTCATTCATGTCAGTCTATTGTCAATTTATCTTTCGCGATTGTATTCCTATTCTCCTCAAGGATACCACTAAGTGGTGAGAGTGGCTATGATGGATCATAATCTTGTTTTATTTGTTTGTTTTTTATGGAGTGTTTTAATTTGATTTTGGGGCAAAGATGATTTAGGATAAATGTGACAGGAGTTGTCATGCATTTGGCAACCACGTAGTTTCACGATCTGAGCTAATCCCTAAAAAAGAATTGAACATTCCTTATCTTTTATCTTCTTTTTTTTATTAGAGGTAATAGCGGTATCCAACTGGTCAATATCTAGGTGCATATGTATCTCTTTCTTTTCAAATAAGGTTTAATAATGAATAAATGTTAAAAAACAAATCTGGCAAAGACTTGGTTACATCAATCATGTTGATCGCAATAACTTGTTCTTTCTTATTAGCTCATTCTCATCACTAACATTTCTTCTATCATCCAATTGGTTGAATCATTCAATCAGTCAATCAATGATCACATGTCTTATACATGATATGTCCTTCCTAAACCATACGTTGTCACTTGTCTTATACATGGTATTTCTTCCTTGAAATTGGAAGTTGCCGCTTATCTTATACAAGATGGGTCCTTCCTGAAACTAGACATGATTGTCTCTCAACAATTTTTATATCTGGACATCATGGGTCAATCTAATAATCATCATCTATTAATATTCTTCACTTCTTACTAACCATTCTTCTTTGTCATCATGTTTCATCCTGTCATCTAACATTTTTCATCTTTTGTTGAGAGATCATTCATGTCTTTCTTGCACAAATAATCTCTCGAGGGGGCATAAAATCCACCTACTATCATTGGGGCAAGCTGGGTAGGATCAAAATATGAGAATTCTTTGACACAATGCTCAAAATCGCATTGTATCAAAGAGGGGAAATGTAGACACCTAAAATTGTCTAATGTCTACAAGCAACAAACTTTCTTCTTAATTGATTAAATAATTCTTATTATTTAATTAATTAGTGTCACTCTTCCAATTTGAATTCAAAAAATTAACATTTCCCTCCCTTCTCATAATTAAATAATTTTTAATCATTTAATTATCTAATTTTCTTTGAATATTACTTAAATAATTTTATTACTTAATTAAACAATTTTCTCCACTTTAATTAAATAATCTTTATTATTTAATTAAATGATTTCTTCCATTTCTCCTCATAAGAAAATAATTATTTTAATTAAATAATTATTTTAGTTATTTTAATTAGTTAACTAAGTCTTCTATAAATTCTTTAATTTATTTAATTATTTGTTTTTTCAAAGAAAGCAAAGTCTCCTAAAAATAAATAAAATCTTGATTTTATTTATTTATCTCAATCTTCTATAATTAAATGAATTATTTTATTTATTTATTTTCAAAGAAAGCAATTCTCTCCTAAAAATAAATAAAATCTTTATTTTATTTTCTCTAAAATCTTCTCCAATTAAATAAGTTTTTTTAGTTTATTTAATTCACTTTTTGAAGAAATCTTCCTCTAAAATAAATTAAAATCTTTGTTTTATTTATTATCTTCTCTCTTGCACATAATTAAATAATTTTAAATTATTTAATTCTAATTAAGTATTCATTTTCAATCACTCTTCAAATAAAGCAGTATATTTTATTTGGTTTTAAAGCAGTTTTATTGAATCTTGTTCCTCCAAAATAAAATCTTTGTCTTTGTTCTCAACCGCCCGTTCAATTCTGAAATCTATATAAACCCCCTTCAAACCGATATGAAGGATCCTATTTTCTTAACAGCAATTATCTTATGGAGGTTCAATTCAAGCAATCAACGAATCCATCAATCATTTTTTCACAATTTCTTGAATGTTCCAAGTCAAAGCATTGTCAGTATCAAATCTAAGAACCATCAAAGAAATGTTTCACAAAGAGAAGAGAGAAGTAATAGAAGCTTCAGATATTGAGTTTGCATTTGTTTGTCATTCTTTTTGAATATCTATTATTTTATTATTAATAAGCCCATTCTTAATAGTTGTTGATTTATTGCATATCAATCGGTACTACTATCCCCCCTTGTTTGGAGTGTACAAAATTAGGTCTATACAGATGATAATATCATAGTAACACTTACTACTTTAGGATGTCAATGTTACAAGTGTGGTTGTCATTGCACCAAAAGATTGACATGTCAATGCCCGATAAAACCACTAGAATTATAGCATCCATAGGAGGTGGTTAGTCCCTTGTCACGAATCCTAAGGGGAGTGCTGACCATTTTTACAACAATCTCCCCCTCATTGTTACCTTAGGGGATTCGAACCTGTGACCAAGCTCTAATACCACTTGTTACAAGTTTGGTTTCCGTTGCACCAAAAGATCAACCTGTCAATGCTTGATACAACCACTAGACTTATCTAATCTACATGAGGTAGTTAGTCCCTTGTCATGAATCCTAAGGGGAGCACTAACCATTTTTCCAATAGTCAAATCATTGAAACATCTATAAAAACTATTGCAACGGATACTAAGACTAAAGGTAATGAATAAAATTTGAAAAGTATCTCAAATAGTAAAAATATGATGATATTGTCTTGTGGGACACATTAAGGAGAGTGCAAAATTGAAAGAGGTACATGAGATAAAAAGTGACCTAAAAGATTATATTTATTTTTAAGGTGAGTTGGTTTGTGCTCTTAAGGAGATAAAAAGACTAAGGAAAAAAATTGCCAATTAGAAAATCAAATTATTCAAGGGATTTCAAGTTTAGTTAATCAACTCAAAAATGCAGTTGAGACAATTGTAAACTTGTGAAGTCAACTTAAAGAAAGAAGGAATCTGAAAAAACTTCTTCAAGAAGAATTAAAACTTAAGACATAAGAGTTTCACAAAATAAAACAAGATTTTGACTTTCTTAAAAATAAGTCAGCAACTCATATCAATATGTTTTCTCTGGAAAAAGCATCAAACTTCATGGAAAGACACTTACTGGTCTTAATGAATAATCTAAGGTTTTATAATTGTCATGATATTCACAGAGTTAGGAATAATAATCATTTTTAGCAAGTGATCATTTTGTGTAAATGTGATTCACTTTTTGGTTGTCATTTATGGCAACACATCTAGGTTTCAAATTGATTCCTATAAAGATAAGTTTTGTTGATTCATAACTCAACTAAGTATAGAAGAAGAGATACAAAAGTATTTTGGAAGACATCATGGGGTATGTATGACCTCCACCTAAGATTGATTTGGTTTTGGTAATGTCTACGGTGAGTTATAAAGAATTAAAGACAGATAGACAGCAGCAGAACAATGATACAGAGCAGTTGGATAGTAGAAAAGATTGAGAGAGTATGACATGGACTCTAGTAAATTGAAGTTGTATTTTGTTTTTTGATAACCTACCCATTGACTATGAAAGAGCATCGACTATGCATTTGATATTTACTATATTAGATGTATTTTATATTAAAGTTCGACTTTGTAATATTTGTAATATTCATATTGGGAGTCAACTTTGTAAAGTTGTGAGATATATATGTAAGATCTTTTTGATAAAGATATAGGTTGTTGATGGACACTTGGATGAGTTGTTGTAAGGAAACTCAAGTGTAGAAATAGCTTCCTACACTAATCTCTATAGGAAAGTATTGTGCAAATTATTTTAAATCCTTACAATTTTAGATTCGTTAACTACTTTAACAATGATATTGCAGCCACATACCATGCATACAGAAAATAGAGAATGACAATGATTTACCCTGGAGAAAAATTTTTGGTAAAAAACCCCAGCACTCCAAAACCTGCACAATGTATTATCTTCAACACAACAGTTACAACACACTTGCAATGCAAGTTCTTTCAGGAGACAATTGACACTCTAAGACAAATCCAGTAGCACCAGATCATACAAACAATACACTCTTTTCGTATCCTTTCCTATAACCCTAAAAAACACTTATATCATGTGCTTTCCTTTTTAGGGAAACTTCCAAGGAAATTTCTATTAGGGTTTAAACATGCCAACTAGACATGTACACTCACACTTAATTACATTATTTGCAAGAAAATACATTTTACAAAACAAATAATGAGAATAGGAATTATCCAAGGTTCAGACACCTTACTCCTAACAGTTGTTGAGCGAATAGTAGAGTAGAGAATAACAAAGATCATTGAATAAATATAAAGGAACTATCTAGGCACTAGTGTTTCTTGTTTTGTTCATGACTGGGAACACTTTGTAATCAGAATTACTTTGTAAGAGTTGTAAGCTCAGTTGGCCCCTAACAGGATGTTGTGAACCTTTAACAGGGTTGTAATTCCTTTAACAAGGAAATGTGCTATGTAATATTCAGATCCTAACAGGGCTAGGTCTCCTAATAGGGACACTATACTTTAGTACATGCTTTTGGGTACCATCCCCATTAGGATTTTCCCTTGGCCAGGGTTTCTTCAAAAACAAAATATGGTGTTATAGTACTATGTCATTTTCTTATGTTATTTTCTTTACTGTAAGTTTATGGTTAATGTTTAAATGGTTGAAGAATTTAATTAAGTGTTATAATACTGATTCACCTCCCCTCTCAATATTATCCAATCCTAACAATTGGTATTAGAGCTTTTGGCCATTGGAGAGAAAGTCTAACATCTTGAGGGAGATTAGAATGGATTTAGACAGTTTGCAAGAAAGCTTTGATGCTGCACTTGAAGACCTGGACAAAGAAAAAGCAAAAAATGGAGAGTTGAGATTCAACATATGAAGAGATGAGAAATTTATAAAGACACTTAAGGAACAACTTGAGTTTTTCAGAAGTCAAAGACAAGACCTTATGGTTCAGATAAAAGAGGATTTAGATGAAGACAATTCAGATCAGATGAGGCAACTAAAAGAAGAAAATGAGACTCTGAAACTTGAAAATGAGACTATGGCTAAAGAAATATAGATACTGAAGGATGCTAAGAAGAAAGTTGAAGAATATTTAAACAGTGCATTAGATCAAATGAAGAATGAGGCTGACAACTACAAGAACAAGTATCTGGAAATGGAGAAATACAATCAGATTATAAAAGGTGATCTTGTTGAAGCAAAGAAACACATTGAGAAACTTCACACCAGTAGTGACTTGATTGATGAACAGAGAGACAAGAAAAAACCTAAAGGTGATATGACTGGTATTAGCTTCAATGAAGCTGAATGTTCAAAGAATCAAGAAGATAAATCCAATAAGAATATTGATGTTGAGAAACCTTCTACTAAAGAACCTAGAGAGAAGATCATACCCTTCAGAGGTAGATGCTTTGGTTGCAACAAATTTGGACACATGAAGAGAGACTGTAGAGGTAATGCCCCTTTTAGAACTTTTTCTGGTTATTGTTTTAATTTTAATGGATATGGGCACAAGAAAGAAGAATGCAGAAAACCTAATCAATTTGGATATAGACAAGACAATGGAAGAGAATCTACAGTGAAACCTACATGCTACAAATGTAACAACATTGGACACATTGCGGAGTACTATAAACTACAAGTTAATCAGGAAAGAATACCTCCTATATTTTACAAATGCAATAATCTAGGATATATAGTGAAGTTTTGCAGCTATAATGGATCAGACAATAGAAGAGTACCACCTCCTATGAATTCATAGAAGAATGGAAATGATATTGGTAAGAGTGTTGCAGATTTGAAGAGTGATTTTGAAAGTTGTTTTAAGAAAGCAAAAGATAGAAATAGTGGTAAGATATGGAAGATCAAATAAACAAGTGAGACATCAGTTCAAGGAGAGTCAGTAGATGCTATTGGATCTTCACTTGATGGTAGTAACACATAATTGACCTAATTGGTTGATCATGGCCTTAGGGGGAGCATTGGATACATATATCATAATATATCCTACCCCAAAATCTATGGATTGAGCTTAAGCAAGCTTGGGTATGAACTTGGTCAACATCATATAACATACGTCTGAGATCGCAACATTAGCTTACACATATATTTTTTTTGCGAGATCTAACACCTGACTAGAAAATATTGAGTAAAAGATAAATTTGTGACTTAAACTTGTATAAAGCACCATTCGATGACCTATCTCTTTGCCATTTGATGAAGAGTGAGCTAAGGAGATCAAAGAGAAGAGAGATTTAGTCTATTCTACATTTACCGTGTGTGATCGATTGAAGCATAAATGTGGAATTCAGCGGAAGAAAGGTATTTTACATCATCTAGCTATGGATGCACCTATTATTTTTTATGTTGTAGATTGGCCTAGGTACAAATTTAAGAAACATGTGTTTAGTCCTATGAAGAGGATCCAGAAGGAGCATTTTCTCAAACCTTGTATGGCATATTACATGTAGAAGATATTAGGGATTACATACATTATAAGTATGATATACTGGGAATTGATGAGATATCAACTGAGCTGGAATATATAAATGATAATGGAATCATGAAAGAAGAATGTAAATACATTGATCAGTTAAGCATAATGAATATTCTGGACTTATACAAATTTGATGAAGATGAATGGTTTAAGATACTATTGAGCAGGGTTCATGATCAGTTCATTTGGATGGGTGATCAGCCTGTAAATATTTGTAGTGACCTAATTCATGAAATCACTGGACAGGAAAACACTGGAGTCATCCCTATTGCAGAGAAACTGTAAAAAAATAATTAGAAACCCTAACTCATTCTAAATGGGACAGATGGGAAATGAATGTGAATGACATCTTTTAGCAAGATGTGAGACTTATTGCTATGATACTTGGATACAAATTATACTACAGAAGTAGACCTAACTCAGTATCTATAGGAGTAATTATGATGGCATGGAGAATGGTGAAGTAGAATGTGAAATATAACCTATGCAAAGTTCTGGCATAGAAATTTCTTGAAAATGTGAAGTAATTATGATCGCATGGAGAATGGTGAAGTAGAATGTGAAATATAACCTATGCGAAGTTCTGGCATAGCAATTTCTTGAAAATGTGAAGCTAGTGAAGAAGGATAGAACTAAGACCTTCAGATTTGGTTCATTGTTGATGCATATGTTTATACACATTGAGCACAAATTTCCTGGCTTACATCCTAGTGGATGGAAATCTAGGATACCTACTGGTATCATAATACTACTTGGGTTGATGGAGAATTGTTTGCTATGATCAAAATCCTTCAGAGATAAATGAAAACCAAACACAAAATACATGAGGATATTGTTGAAAAGTACAAATATACAATCTATTTTATGGTTGAGACTGATTGTGTATGTTTTGAAGCAGTCACATCGAGAAAGAAATGGTGTTATCTCATGGCTTATGAAGTAAGTTCTGAGGTACTTACCATGCAAGTAGAACATGTTCTTGCACTAGAAGTTGATACATCAGAAGTGTTAGCACTATGTTGGAAAATTTTGAATTTGCTGGTCTTTAGCTTTTCCCGGGTTTTCTTGCTTTCAAATTTTGTCCTTTGCCACGAAAATGGTCAAAATCCTTTTTTAAGTCATGTTTTATGTTTAGTCGCTCTGTCGCGTCAGTCTTTGAAAAGAGTCTTTAAGTCATGCGATTGCGTGATGAGCTGTCTGAGAAGGAGAATCACGCAATTGCGATCTCCATATGTTTATTTTTTATTTGTCTGCGAGTGGGCGACGAGCTATTTTGAGAGGTAAATCGCGCAGTCACGATGTTTTGTGGAGGTCAAGCTGCAGGTTGGCGAGTCCGCGACGAGTTGAAAAGTGAAGGATGTCGCGCACTCGCTGATGGTCTGAGGTAATAAAAAATTTGCTCGCGGGTGTGCGATGAGTGAAAAATGAATGATGTCTCACACTCGCCAGTCAATGAAGATGATCAGAAATCAGCTCGCGAGTGACCGACTAAAGACAGAAAGTATGCAGTCGCGCACTCATAGTCAGGTATGAAATGAAATTAGCGAGCTCGCGAGTAGGCGATGAGTCAAAGGAGAAAAGCATCGCTCAGTCGCCCAAATAAAAAGGTGCATTTTGAACAATCAGTGAGTGTGCGATGATGGAAATGATGAAAGAAAAGGTGCATTGTCGCTCACTCGCCAGTCAATGAAGGTAAAAGAAAAATAGCTCACGGGGATGCGACGAGTTAGAAAAAAGAGATAGTCATGCACTCGCCATCAGAAACAGAGTAAGATTGTTCAGCTTGTGACTATGTGATGAGCCAAAAGATGAAAAGCATCGCTCACTCGCCGATCAAGAGAAGTGGAAAGAAAAGAGCTCGTGACCGAGTGACTAAGGGAAAAATGAAGTAGTCGCGCACTCGCAGTCTGGTATGAAGTGAAATTTCTGAGATCGCGAGTGTGTGATTAGACAGAGCAGTCAGTAAAGGAATGAATCTTCGCTCACCCCCTCAGATCCAAAAGTGAAATTTTCAAGTCAGCGAGTGTGCGATTAGGGAATAGCTGAAGGATAAGAGGCATTGTCACCTAGTCGCCCAGACTCAGGAGTAATTAAAAGTTAGCTCACGAGCGTGTGAAAGATGAGAGGTGAAGGGCATCGCTCACTCACATGAACCCAAAAGAAAAACAAAAAAGGAGTGCAAGTACGCGACAGACATGAGATGAGGCTAAAGACTTAAGACATCGCTCACTTGCCGAAGGTGAAAAGTAGAGCATAAAAGGATGGCGAGTATGTGACCAAGTGAATAGTAGGAGTGCGTCGCTCACTCGCAAGGATCCTTCCAGAAATGAAGAAACAGTAAACAGAGCACAGCATGGTGCAAAAACAGAAAAGAGACAGGGCTAAAGACGTGTCTGAGGCCAGAGCTGCCATGGATGCCAGGTGAGGTGGAAGCTGTTGCCTTTTGATTGGCCTACTGTCAAAGAAGAATAGATGGGAAGCAAAAAGGATGAATCAGATATGGTTAAGCCACGAAAAAAAAACCATGTTAATCAGCTACCACCTATGTCCGGTTGCAGAATTTTGTTGTACAGTTGTTGTAAACGGTTGAGTTATCCTTCCCAGATGTCTATAGTTTTTTGCATCCTTCTGCTATAAAAGGATCCCAAGATGACTGGTACAAGGATGGTCATTTTTCTGTCTGAAAATACTAAGTCAATTGCAATATATCTGGTCTTTTGGAGAAATTTTTGTGGAATATAGTAATTGATGATAACTTCTGAATGAAATCTAGTTCACAGTTTCTGAAACATTTATGTGGATTTTTTGTCTTCATTTTAGCATTCTGAGTTTTGTTTAAATTGAATGTTCAAGGAGAGTTTTCAATTTATATATCTATAAGGAAGATATATGAAATATGTCTAGGGTTCTTTCAAGGAGAGAATATACCTTAGAGATAGTTCAACAAAGTTTAGGGTAGCAAATGAATCTGGTCGATTAGTCTAGTTAAATGTACTAAGGTAGATATATAAGGTATATCTATTTTTGTGTCAGATCCTGTAATTTCCTTAAGTTTAGTCTTCAATCTTGCTGATTAGAAGTATTCACAGATGACTCCATGCCCTCAGATTGAGCACTGGTCTATTTTTTTTCAGTTTAATGATTATCACCATTAAAAATCAATCTTTACTTTCAGTTTGGTCTGTTTTAGTAAAAGTTACAGTGATCATTTCCTGTAAATCCACCATTAGCAAACTAGAATAATTCATTGATTTCATTATTCTAAGTTTTCAAGGGTACTCCCGCCCGATTCTGTGGAGCTCAAAGTGAAGGAGGTCTCAAGATCTTGTTACTGTTGTCCTATTCTATGCTCGATCAGTGTCAGGGATAAATAGAGTGAATCCTTTGAGGAGTATGTTTTATGACAGCAAGAAAAAGGAACAACAGAAAATGGTGACTCTACTGGGGATAGTTTAGTATTCAGACAAGTATTCATAAGT
>MU226944.1:2014855-2029022 GCA_018584345.1 Thuja plicata
CTATTTCACACCTTTGCACTCCATGACTAGAGAGCTATGGATCGATATTTGAGGCCTCATTCTTGAGCAACCTTGGATGGAATGATTCATAGAAGTGTGACAACATTTATGCACACATCAGGAAATGTTCCAAAGTGAAACAAAGAAAATACTCTATTCATTCATAATATTAACTATATTATGATTGCGAGTGAGGTACTTTTTTCAGTGAGGTTCTATAAATAATTATTTGTTTAATAAGATAGTGAGGAAATTTTTGAGTGGGTTTTCATCCCTATGAGGATTTTCCACTCACGAAAACATTGGGTTATTATTCTTGTGTTGATATTTCTAAGATTGATTTATCTGCATCATTTCAATTGGCAATTTTCATGTGCTACTATTTATGATTCATCCTATTATGATAGCTTCACTAATAGAAAATGAATTTTGAATTGATTTATGAAACACTGAATCACCCCCCCCTCCCCCCCTCTCTAAGTATTTCTTGTACTCCAACAAGAAGTTCACTAGTAATGTTCAACATCATCTATACTAATATGCTTCAAGCTAGAATTATTTTAATTTATACATTTCATATGTAACCCCTCTCTAGACCTATATTAAGTAAAAAACATTATATATTTGCATAAGTCTTAAATAATTAAAATATTTTTGTTTGGTGCTTGATTTTGTCTTACACCTTGAATGATATTGTATCTTTAAATTTAGATTTTAATGGTTGTTTAGAAACACCAAACATGTAGAAAATTATTGATTTAATTATTTTGAAAAAATAATATTATAATATAATTATTTGGAGATTATTTCATGCACCCACCCTTACAAAATAATAATTTTCTAAAGCTAAATCCCTATAAAGCCACACAAGATCAAATCCAAAACATAAAAGAATAAGTACATAGAAAATATATTATCTTATTGTGAAATTAGGTCCAACAATGGATCTTAACTTTTTCCTTATGTTTTAGGTATGCAAAAGACATACCATACTCCTTATTCCACCTTCAACACATGCTAAAATAATCTAGAATCTAACTTTCATAAACTTCCTTTTATCTTTTTTTTTTAACATCTTTAATAGTTGTATAGTTGTAACAAGTTAGCACCGATTAATTTGAAAGCTCTAGGACCTATTGGGCCCCATTTTAGTGATCTCCTCGATTTTGGATGCATTTATCCTTGATTTTCTCTCTTTTCTCTCCATTTTCCCCGAGCCTCTTAATACTTCTCGAACCCCGCAAAGTCTTCCTCAAAATTTACCCTTCTGGGTATAGTTCGAAACACTTTTGACCTATACCTCGGGGGTTTAAATTTGGTGGGTTTTAGGCCAAATGCAAGTATTTTCATTTACCCGCCTAGCAAAGTCGGCCTCCACAAATTTGGACTCTAAAATTACTATAAAAGGAGACTTCTTCCCTTCATTTTTCCAACCATTATATCTATTGTGCATCCATTACATCCATTATTGACATATACATGCAAGCATTCACTCTCAAAAAATCAAGCCCAAGGTGCATTCAAGAGCATTTTTGAAGATTTCAAGAAAAGAAAGGATTTGACTCCAAGATTTGAAGGTTATCCTCCATCCATTCTTCACTCCTCTCCTTCTCCATTCAAGCATATCAAGCATACATACATCCATGATCTATGATTTGACAAGTGTATATCTATTGCATTGGTGAAGACATCCTACATTTCTATCAACGTACATTCAATCAAGCAAGTATACATCTTTGTGGATATAGCGGATCCATATCCATCTACAAGGGTTTGACAAGCAAGGTGAATACTTACATTTGTCTTGTTTTACATGCTTTACTTATTTCATTTCAAGGTTAATTCCTCTATAGGGGCTTGACCAAGGCAAGCCCCTTTCCTCCAACAATTTCCCCTTCTCTTGTGTGCAGGTGTAGATTTGCAAAGTTTTAGACTGAGAATTGCAGATCTAGAAGTGCAGTATCAGTCACGGTCTCGAGACCTTCACATTCATACCTCTAGGATATAGTTCGAACCACCTTCGACCTGTACCTGGGTATAGGTCGAACCAGGTTTGACCTGTTCTTACAACACTTACATTTTCACAGTAGAGAGCTCCAACTTGCAGGTTTCTAGATCGCGATCTATTTTCAGTTTCAGTACAGCCTGACAAGGTTTCTATATATCTGAAGATGCATCCTCTACTAGCCTTCAAGGTGAGTTCTTCATCATTCCTATTCCTTTCTAGCACTTACTTTGGTACACTAGATCCGATATCTTGTTGTTTATCATTACATGAGTGTTTGTTTTACTTTACTTGTATATATTTTATTTATATCATATCATTCCTACATAAACGGAAAAGAGGTCCTAAAATCACATATTCCTCTCAAGACTAGATCTGCATTAGCATCCCTTCATCTACTTGGGTTGTGATAATCAAATTTAGTCCAAAGGGGTCACATTTTAGGATTCCTTTTCAATGTACATGCATGATTTGGTGGTCTACCATTGATCACCATTTAACCATATACAATAGGATGTAAAAAATGATAATAATTTCAAGAAGAAATTTCAAAGGAATATCCAAAGAAGAGATATATGAAAATGTAGGAGAGAAAGTAGATCACTCATCAATATTGCATATAATTTTAGTGGAGAGAGATCACTAAAAATAGAATCCTCAAAACTAATTCATGAATGGTACCATCCTCTAAGAGATGTTAAATTTGACATGAAAGACTCAAACAAGACTTCAAAATTCTAGCAACTATGAGATACAAGATTCAAGAGAATATGCAAACTTATCTCTCAATCAAAAACTTTTCTTTTTATGGGCATTACCAATTGCGAACCAAGGATGACATGTGCAATTGACAAATACCTTCAAGATAAACTCTGTAGACTCCTCTTTCTAAGAGCTTGAATTGTAACTCAATAATTTGTATGATATATGAAATTAGTCATATATTTGGAATACCATTTCGAGAGAAAAGTTGTTCTAAAATTGATGTTCTTATCGACATCAAAGAAGTCAAAATTAAAGACAACATAAATATAAGCATTTTTTAAATAAATGTTGGTTGCTTAATTTTCCAAGATGCTCTTTATATCATTCACCAAACTAAATTCACTTATGTATGACTATCATTCAACAGAGTAGGAAATAAGCTAAAATTTTAAAACTTACAAAAATGACTTCTTCAAATCACTTTGAAAACGTGTCCTCCAAACAAAAGTCCAAATTACTAGTGCATGCCATGATCTTTTTAAGAAATATGTGTCTACCAACACCTTAACATATAATATAATAAAGAAATACATTCAATGATGATAATTGGACTTTAATAGTTTTGAATATAAAATTTGAATGGAAAGGAGTTATTGACTTTGTCCCCCTTGGCTTTGTGGAGCACAAAGTAAAACCACACCAACATTTTCTACTACACTTCAAACTTTTCTTTGCTAGTGCACATTATATTATAATTGTTCACACATCGTAAGTTTTACAATGGGAGCAAACCAACAAATTTAAATTCTCATCCATTCTTTTTGTCTTCTACTTTTTACTACCGCCAAATATACCCCACTTATTGCAATAAATAATGTACTACACATGGCCCTAAAGTCTTTGTTTGAAAATATTTTTCAAACATCTTCTAATTCAATTTCACTTACTTCTATGTTCAATTTTACTTCTCTTTGATCAATTACGTGACCACATCAATGATGATTTATTTCTATTCAATTCATCCACAATCATCCTTTTCCTATTCATTTGTCAACTAAAGTATTTCAATAGTCCATTTTCATTACTTTTTAATATTTTATATTTAATATTTTATATTTGACTAGTTTTATATGGTATATCACATTGTTTTTTTGTTTCCAAATGCAAAAATTTTATTTTGATTTTCATATATTTCTACCAATATATAAATTATTATATTTTAATAAAATGGCTTAACTTAAACATTTAGGTTATTTGTTATATGTGTGGGTTCAAGAGTTTTCTCAAAAAAACTCTTTTTTTTTTTAAAAATTTAGAAAGTATACACATTTTTTTCCAAAAAAATCTTGCATACATTATATGGATTATGGAAAGCTTAAGTCAACTATATATGAAATACGCCAATTAATAATGTTAAGGTTCAAATTCATGAACACATTAGATTATTGACCACAATGGTCCAACCAAAGTTTGAACGTTAATGATCACAATAAAAACACCACCACTTAACCAACACGTTATGAAATGAACCCTATTTGTTAAATATTATTTTTAAATAATTCAATTATTTTCAAATGTTTTAAATTCAAATTCTATAAAAATTTAAAGACAAACTAAAAGTTTATATTACTTCATATAAATTATTTTTCTTATTAAAAAAATTGACATAGTAGAGTGCTAACAAGAAGAAAATAATTTGTCATTATAGTGCATTGGTGGTTGTGAATAGACATCTATACACTCTAATTCAAGAGAGAAGAATAATAAAATGTAATATAGATGAAAGTTTCAAAATGGAGACGAATGGTGTATGGATAAATAGCTATCATTGTGCCAGCCATAAATTAACTAACATTATATTCCATATCAGAATATTTAATCAGTCAAACCATAATATCAATAATAATAATGTATAAGTAAAGGGACAAGAGGAGGAAACAAGATGTTATGCACATGTATCATCCGTACCTATGAATAATCTTGGATCAATCAAAGGCAACACAAATGAAGAAGAAAACATGATAGTTAATTAAAATTATTTCTAGATATTTAAGTTTCATGTTTATGATGTTTAACACTAATAGATGGTTGATTTGTGATGCAGACTTGGTTTAAAAAAATCTGGCAAGATACTAATAAAAAGTAGAAAAAAATAATTATTTCAAAGAGGTGCTTTGAATAACCATTGTATTAGAGCTAACACCAATCATGATACATAACTTGTAAAAGATTGATTCCCTTTATGGAATTGAGAAATAAGAATGATTTCATCATTCATCTTTGTTTGCAAGGTGTGAGTTTCTGCTACGTTTGAATTGATTAGATATTATATCTTGGTAGAGACATGTTTCACACTATTAAAATTATTAATTTAAAAATAAATAGATGTTATAAATTGTTTAATTTTATTTTATTTATATGATGATCATTTATTTAGGTGTGATGAGGTTAGTTATTAATTTGTCTATTTTTATAGAGTACATGTTAAAGGTTATGATTGTAAGGTTGCATAAGTGTGTATTTTAAATGGGTGGTTGAAAAGAGTTACATTCTTATGTATATACAAGGTAAATTTTTAAATAATAAATATGAAGATAGAGAGGTGAAATCTACGAGAGAAGTTATTCATTGGAAGTGGATCACATTCATGTATCTTTATTTAGACATCAACAAAGTAGAGGTTATCAAGAACAATTTTTCAATAAATATTTAGAGGCTCTTCATTGTCTTCTTTAATAGAGGGATAAATGTCATTAATATAAAAAAATTGATAAAGTAAGATAAATAAATATTTTAGAGTTTGACCATCGAGATCAAAGAGGTGAATAATATCTAGGATGGTTGAGACCAATCATGAGCAATTTGGTTGTTGGCTCTTCTTGGAGAGGTAGGGAAGCATGTGAATGAGAGTTATGTCCACCATAAATATTCTAATTATATCCATATATATATCCATTAGGAGGTAAGTGACACCCGTTAGAGGGCAATGTCAATGAAACTTTGGCAACCATCTATGGGGTATTACTCTAATGATCCAAAACAACCTATAAATGAACCACTTCAAGTGCAACTTTATTTTCTTGCACTTGAATTTATATGAAAATGTTGGAATAACTCATAGCCTTAGCATTAAATAAGAAGTGAGTACCAATAAAACTAAAGAAAATAGTGAAAAATAAGTCATTCCAAATGATAAAAAGGGTTTTCATCTTAAAAATATCTCAAATATAGGTGAACTTTGTGGGGAATTTTAGGTCAATCTCTCAAAAGTATTGTAAAACAAGAAAAAGACATAATCTTTGACCAATGAAATTCTTCAATAATTTTATATATAATTTACGTTCAAATGAATGTCTTCAAATACTAAGACATAATGAATTGTTGCACAAACATATATTTAGTCGACTCCCAATGACTCAAAGAAAAGGCACGAGTTGGCAATTTAAATTTTAAAAGTAATTATGAACCAAATTCATATCACATTAGATTTGTTATGAACGTAAATGTTTAAAATAAGAAACCTGAGACCTCTCAAGTTTAAAAATAGATAATGTATTGGTCAATTAATGGTGGGAATATGTGAAAATGAGTATTGAGGATATAAAAATCTCTGAATTTATGGTATTATATACAAAGGAAAGGCAAAAGTAAAATTACTTAGGGATTCTATTTAGTAAGGGTAGAATGAGAAGTTACCCAACATTATGTAGTTAGTAAATCTCTATGGAGACCTCAAGCTTACTTGGATGTGATAGCCAACATTTGTAAGGTGGACCCCACGAAAGAAACACAATGAATATATCCACACATTTAACGACATTGTTCATAAAGTCAAGCTGTATTTTAGCGTAGTAGGAAAAAGGCAACCACTAGAAAGATAATATAATAAATGTTTTTCAAATAACGTTAGAAATGACTACGTCATTTTCATTACCTGAATTATAATAAATGTTTTTCAAATAAAGTTAGAAATGGCTACGTCTTTTTCATTAGCCGAATTTGTATTTCTAGATTTTATGTTAAAATCTATTCCCCATGTCAAGTGTATATCATAAAAAGTTTAATGAAATTTTATTAAGGTTTATGATTTGTATTTTCGAGTAATTAAAAGGTTAAAATTTTATTAAACTTCAAAATATTTTTTTTTGTTGTCTTTGGGTTAGAACTATTGCATTCACTTAAGTTTTGATCAATTTTATGATTTATTAAAATGAATTGTGTTCAATCTATTGGCTAAAATCATTCGAGTGTTAAATAAACAAATTTTTAAAATAATAGATTTTTAAAGTTTTTTTGAAATTTTATTATATTTAAAAAAAAAATGTTTATTTTAATTTTTTCTCAATTTTTATATGTCAAAATATAGTTAATAAAATCAAGTAACTATTTTATAGGGATTTAAATATTAAATAGAATTAACACCTAAAAGAGATAAGATTATGTTTTAGAAGATTAAAATAAATAATTAGATTACTTTTTTACAAGCATTACCATTAATACTTTATTCTGATTTAATTAAGTTTAGACATAAATGTTTTTGCTATTATAAGAGCAAAACTGTCCAAGGGGTTTAACTTAGGTGGTTGAAGCAATGAGTTCTCATTGTGGAGACCCTGGTTCAAATCCCAAGAGGGACATCTTTGTGGAATTCTAATTTTTGACTCTTTGTCTTCCATTGGTTGTATTTGTCTCATTGTTACAAAAAGGTGGATTTATAAGTTGTGACTCTTGGTCTTCCATTTTGTGTTTCTAAGGAGCTCGTATTTGTCTTAGTTTGATAGTTGAATAAAAAAGTTTGTAATGCTCGACAATAGGAAAACAAAACACACACAAGGCAATGCACCCGTCCAACACATTTGATCTTGCATCCACTTTGTTGTAGAACTTTGGACCAATCTTCAGTGAGGAACTTAAAAAGTTCCTTGTAGTTTCCCTCATTGTTGGCATCCGCTCCGAGCATCTTTTTCTGCAACATGCACAACTTAGTGGTCGAACTGTGCATCACCCTCAAACTGAACCTAGAGATGCTTACAATGTTTCTTTCCAACTCCACAACTCTAGCCTCCAACTTGTCCAAATCCATAGATGCCATATTACAATTGACACGGGTCCTAGGCTGAATAATTTTATAGGTCCTGTAGAAACCTCCTCCTCTTCTAGGATCATTTCATTTGTGAGGTCTAGAGGACTAGACCTCATGCTTTTGGAGACATGGGTAGAGGAATTAGTCCTATCTAAGCTACCTTCAAGCTTCGTTTCTCCACCTTTTTCATTTTCCTCCTTTTTATTCTTCTCCTCATTCTCCTCAATTTCACGACCTCTGTCTTCTTTAGTATTGGATTCCACAACCTCCTTCAAATTATCCATTTTTCAGAAGACCATGTGACAATTCAATGAGAGAATCTTAGGGTGCTCACCTCCTCCATGGCCTCATCCTCAGACCCCACCTCTTGAATAGTGAATTTGGCTTTTATGGAAAGAGATTTTCCTTTTTTCTTCGAAAGGGCCTTCCTCTTTTGGCCAATAGATTCTAACTTAATAGTCATGTGGGCGGGGGTTTTAGGACTATCTTGGCGGGAAGTAATTTTAAGGCTAGGGTTTTTCAAGGACTTCTTTTTTCTTGGTCCTGGGGAGTTGAGAATGTTGGTAAAGGAGGGGTGGTAGACTAAAGATTTCATCGACCACAATCTATCTAGGTGGGCAGAGGGACATATGGAAATGGTAGAGGTGAAAGATGAGCCCTTGGTGAAGTAGGATAGGTTTTTCTTCTCTAGTTCCTGGCATTATCAACTGCTTCCTTCAAAAAAAATTCTAGCAAATTCATGAGGAAAGAAGGAAAAGAAATAATACTCTAGTTACAAAAATGGTTTAAAAGAGGCATGTGGTAGAAATAAAAAACCTTGAATCTAACCTCAAGCATGAAATACTTCGCAATCATAAGGCATACCTGGTCCCAGGGCTCCAAGAGATTTTTGCTTTCGCAACTAGCATGAAGTTTCACAAGTCTCTCATCTTCTCTAAAAAACTGATTAAGGCTCTCTATATCAGAAACCCTACTTAATTTCATCCACTTTCTACCATTTGTGGGAAGACCCATAGCCTTAGGAATTACATCCTCAATAACTTCAAAAGACATTCATCCAAGAAGAGGCAAATTGCATCGACAAATTTTCATCATAGTCATTGAAATTTTCAATGAACTGAGCAACTTCACCCCCTTACAGATATGCCAAACTATGTGATCATTCTTAAATTTTTCATGCTTATTAGGATCGGTTCAAACTCTATCTCCCCCCATGGCGTTTAAACCGGTAAGAGTCACAATGTCATCTCTTCGAAGATTAGGAAAACACATAGAAAAATGAGGAAGGAAATAATGCCATAAAAAGATCATCAAAATGGGGTAATAATTATTATGCCTTCTCCAAAAAAATAGCAATACTTGGCGAGAATCTTTGCTCATGCAGACACCCTCTACTTAAAAGAATAATAACAACTTCACATATCACAAAATCTTTCTCATATTTAATGCTAAAATACACATACCTTGTAATATTGTCAAGGTGACACCAAACATTTGTTAGAATAACTGAGAGGAGGGGTGAATCAATGACCTAAAAAATATTCCAATAAATTAACCCAAAAACTTATTACCACAATTATAAGCCTCTAGTTATCTTCAGTCCTACAAGATGTATGCCTTGAAATAATCTCAACAAATAACTACTGCTCAAAGTTCATTGTTAAACCTTATTCTTACTGTTTACCGATTAGCAATCTTTCATTTACTAAAATACAGTAAATTACTTAGTGTATACAGATCAATCTAGATTAGTTATATGTAATTCAAAAAACTAAATTAATGACTCATAAACACATTGACACATGGATTTTTAACGTGGAAACCTTGTTAAGGGAAAAAACACTTGGGACCGATAGCCCAAAATTTTGACTCTTCTAAAGTGAGTTCGGTGAAGAGCCAACCCTGTTAGAGGTTACAAACACACTGAAAAAGTGCAACCTTGTTAGAGGATTTAAATAGAATAATATGTCACTTGATATCTGGTATCTCTATTCTATCTTCATGACCAAACTCAGTGTATTTTGTCACTTAATATCTGGCATCTCTATGCTATCTTCATGACCAAACCTTTTGATACTCCTTAGGATGTATCTCAATATATAAAGGATTGTTAAGTCCTGCTCAGTTAAGAGACTTTTTGATCCAATGGTTAAATTGAAATAGTAAATGATTTGTTCACATATACAACTATACTTTGCAGATTTTCAGATCTATTGTAAGATCACAATACCTTTCTGATCAATGTATCTTTTCAATACCTTTTCTCCACTTCTTTTTTCTCAGTGATGTTGTGCTTCTCTGTTGCTCAGTGTCCGCAGAATTAGCTCTATTCTTTAGCTCGATTGACCAGGTCTGATTGAAGTCTTTCTTAATCAGTTTCTCTTCAACATCCTCTTCTCTATTGAACCCTAAATCATAATGAATTAGATTGTCTCTTTATAGACATGATTTCACCATTTCCCAGTTCTTGACTTTCTTTTTCTTGGCGTGATCCACAATTCTAGCCAATCTTGCTTTAAAACTTTATTTCAGTTTTATCCTGTAGATTTCTCTTAGACAACTGGAATAAAAAAGCTTTAAATCTTTCTCTTATCTCTATCTTTTAACTTGTCAATGAAAACAATATTAACAACCAGTTAACTCCTTCTTTAGCTCTTTCCAACTAGGTCTTTTGTTATTTCTAAACTTGAGTTATTTTCGGTGTTTAACTCCTTGTTAGCTTCGGTCAATACTACAGTTCTCCTCGGGCATCTCCATCGAGGTTGTCTGTCCGCCGGGGTTGTTTGTCCATCAGGTAACACAGTGAAGTTTTTCTCGTCGATAATGCTTGTGATTCTTCTCATCGATAATGCTTGTGATTCTTCTCGTTGGTAATACTTGCTCAGGTTTCTTGCTCGGGTATCACTGTGACTTTCCTATTGGGTTTCTCTATCTGTCAAGGTGCACTGTCTGTCGATGTTTGTTGTCACTTAGTGAATACTAAAATTTTATGCATTACTGAAAGCATAAAATTTATCTCTCTGGCTCTATGAATTCTTTGACACTTTGTATATAACCAATCAGATTATATCAAGTTGACATCAATGAAAATGCAATACATTAACTGATTTAATGTCTTAAATAAACTTTCTACAGCTTGGTGATCATCAACTTAACATCTTCAAACATTAAATCAGTTATAGCTCATCAACATTATTCTCCATGTACTTGACCTTGATCACGTGGCAATGGCTAGAATTATGCCACCATAACATGCCACTAGGTTGACTGGCCACGTAGATCACCATTTTGGTGACTATGAAATACTAAGCACCAAAGTATTTGAAATAATTCCCATAATAAACCATCTCAAACTACACCCCATTATAACACATCTTTCCATTTTAGGAATTAAACTATACCATTAAAACCTTTGACACCAACTAACATCCATGGAAAAAATCATTATTTTCTTTCTCTTTCAAGGAGAATCTTCACATTGGCAAGAAGCACCCCTTGGTTCTCCAACATCTTAAACCTGCAAGCCTTAATCCTAAGGTATCCAAAGTACTGTTAGAGTAATCACTTATTAATTAAATCATGTTGATTTAATTAGTTAAGTTGTTTTATTACTCTTTAGTGCTTAAGATTTCTCTTAGGTGCATTAATAATTAATTATTTTATTAATTATTAATGTGAAAACCTAGCTTTTACCTTTTAGGGTTTTGTTCACCTTTATATGTTGAACCTTGTAATTCTTTTTTTATTAATTCAGATTATAATTTTGCTCTCACATTTTGAGTAACTTCTGAGTTCTTCATCTTTTTCCTTCTTTATGCTTTCTTCCTATAACAGGTATTTTGCATGCAGTTCTTCTTGGGTGTAATCAGATCAGTATTTCTCAGATCCTTCATGGTATTAGAGCCCCTCTGCTGCTGCCTATTCTGGAGTGTTTAAAGCGTGTTTTTCAAAGGAGAACATCTCAGCTTTCTTGAGGTTTTTATCTTCAATCCCTGGGTGACATTTTTTTGGAGCATTTTCAGCCCAAATGGACCTCACCATTGCATCCAGAAGGCCTGGGAAAGTAAAATTTCATATAAATTTTGTCCATTTTGGACACAGTTGAAATTTGGGCCCTATTTTTGCATTCAAAGCTCTTGGCACGTTTTTCAAAGCAAAAATCCACATCGGTTTCCGTGTCATCTAGATTTCTTTGTTGCCTCATTTTCTGTGCCACCTCATTTTCTATGCAGTCTCAATTTTCGTGCCATCTCAATTTTCATGCTGCCTCGATTTCTGTGCATGGAGGAGAGAGAAAATGACAGCCATTTTTTTAAATATTTTTTACAAAAATATAAAGTTTTTTTAATGTTTTTTTCTTTAATAAAAAAAAAACATGTTTTTTTGTGTGTTTTTTTATATATAAAAAAATATACATGTTTTTTTAATTATTTTTTTTCAAAAAAATAATTGTTGTTTTTTTAATTGTTTTTTCTCATAAAAAAACAGTTGCTGCCTTTTATTATTTTTTTTCATTAAAAAAAATGATATTTTTTTTCTACCAAATTTGGTGGGAATTTTGGAGGTAGTCTAGATTTGGAGGGTTTCGCTAGTTTAGCCGGGCTTCGCCATTTTTGGCTGAGGTTTCTTCTGGTTCATTTGGTTTTTGACCTACTAACGCTATTTTCGCTCTATCTGGAGCATACAAAGGTTATTTTCCAACTTCTTTATATCATCAGAAAGCTATTTCCAAGATCTTTCTAATGATGGAGGTTGGGGTTTTGCGTTCTGCCATTTTAATAGTGTTTTTTGTTGTCAAAGTCTGATGTTTGGTTTTGCCTTCCGAGAGCCATATCTTGCTCATCTGGACTCTATTTTTGGCAAACCAGACATCGTCAGAAAGCTAGTTCAGTGAGTTTTTCAATTGTAGGGGTCTTTTATCTAGATTCTACTCTTGGTTCTTTCTCCTCTGAGTTTTTCTCTTTCACACTCTGGTAGATTACTTGGGTTCTACAAAACCTGGGATCTCTTCTTCTATTCTTCTAGCTCACTCTTCTTTCTGACTTCTGAGCATTGTATGCTTCTCTTTTGTAGCATTCTCTTTTCTATAAATGCACTGAGATAAAGTGCCTGCTTTTGCATATCTGGGATTTCGAGCACCTTGTGTTTATTTGTACTCGCACTCAGTTATAAAGTGCCACGGGGGGTTATGATGTTTTGCCTTTTGTGCTCATCCACATTTGTCAAGTGAGCGTACCTTCCATGACATTAGCCCATGTTGTGTGTCTATGACACCGTCCTTTATCCTGTGCTTCTACTTCTATTGCACTGTTGGTGTTCCTAATTCTTTTTCCTGCAGATGTTTCTGGCATTGCATTTCAGTGTTCCTGTCTCCCCTCTCCCTGTTCAGCATTATGGGGGGGTTCACCTATTGGTTCTATTTCTTCCTTGGTTCGTTTGAGAGATCTACATATTCTATTTTTGTTCCTATGTACTAGGTAGATGCAGTGGCTAGGCACCTATGCATTCTGGTGAGATGGATCATCTACTATATAGACACTCGTTCATTCCCACTTTTTGAGGTCACCTCTTCGATTGATCAACTCTTCAGACTTTGTCTTCTCTACCTGGTCATGCACTATTTCAGTGGGGGTTCCAGCAGTTAATTCTGACAGTGTTTGCAACTTTATGCTTCGGAGATGCTTCTTGCTCTTTCTTGTTCCTTTCTTTGGGACTTTCCCTAGACTAGAAGCTTTGTTTCCTTCATCTAGTTCATCTCTTTTTGGGGTAGAGTTTTTCCCACTGGGTTTTCCCTATTTCCCCACTTTACATAGATTTTGTTGTACTTGGGTACCTGATCAGGCCTTGTTGCCGGGACCCATCTTTTCTACTTTCATAGTTGTGCTAGGCTAGCTTACCTCCTGAGCTTCGCTTAAGGGGGGTGTTAGAGTAATCACTTATTAATTAAATCATGTTGATTTAATTAGTTAAGTTGTTTTATTACTCTTTAGTGCTTAAGCTTTCTCTTAGGTGCATTAATAATTAATTATTTTATTAATTATTAATGTGCAAACCTAGCTTTTACCTTTTAGGGTTTTGTTCACCTTTATAGGTTGAACCTTGTAATTCTTTTTTTATTAATTCAGATTATAATTTCGCTCTCATATTTTGAGTAACTTCTGAGTTCTTCATCTTTTTCCTTCTTTATGCTTTCTTCCTATAACAGGTATTTTGCATGCAGTTGTTCTTGGGTGTAATCGGATCAGTATTTGTAAGAAGAATGAAAAAATGAAAACTTAAACAAATGTTAATCCAAGAAAATGAAATGTTGGAAGATTTTACCATAAACCAAAGGAGAGAAGATTTCAAGATCAACCACAAAGCACTTCAAGAAT
>MU226944.1:2061613-2082322 GCA_018584345.1 Thuja plicata
CCTAATCTTAGGATGTCCAAGAGATGGTGCTTCAGAAATGTACTTACATATTTCATCAATGTCTTCAGTGGGTGATGTAACCTTTGCTACTTCCTTTGCTTGTTTTGTAGTGTCAAGTTCATCCATAACTGAGTCCTCTAAATCCTCATTTGTCTAAACAAATTTTCTCCTTTTGGTAGGTGCCCTAACTGGTTGTTTTGCCTTTGGTGTGTCAAGTTTCCTCTTATACACCTTTCCTTTTACCATGGGAGAAGGAGTTGCATCCTTTTCTGTTTGACTCCTTGTTCTTGACTTCTTTGGTGGAGGAGGAGGTGGTGAATCAAACATCTCTTCCTTTGATTCTTTTTTCTCTGTTGTATCACTGATGGGTAGTTGGTCCTCGGTGATTTCCTCCTTTCCCCCTTGTCCCTCTTCACCTTCCCTTTCTTCTTCTTCTGAAGATATATTCAAGTTCTTTTTCAAATTCTTCACCATTATTTTTGACTATTTTACAGCCTTCTTGACAAAAAGATTTGTTTTAATCTTTTGTTTGGCCTCTTCATAGGTACCAAATCTTAGTTTCTTGTTGTCTACTAGTTCATCTAATAGTGCCTTAATGCACTCATTGGCTAATCCTACTTTTATTTCATATTCTAATTTTGAAAGACATGATTTCCTTGGTACTATTGCTTGGATGTATGTGAAATTAGTATCTACCATGAAACATATGTCTTCTTGGTGTTCCTCTATCAGACTTTCAGGAATTCTTGTTCTGGCTTGCAATATTTCCTTAATGGTTTTGAAATACTCATGCATAACATTATCAAAATATGTTCCTAGTGATTCTATGAATTCACCTATCTGAATGGTTATGGGTCTACTTGTGTCTCATACAACTTTTCCTATGGAAGGAAAGTATTCTTCAAAGTAAAAGAATATGCACATTATGAGGGAACCAAACTTACAAGTGTTTGTCCTTGAAGACCTTATTGTGCACATGTTCTCCTCCAATTGATGTAACAAGATCTCTACAAGATCCATCTTCTTTCCCTATTTGATGATCTTGTATGCTATGCTCATAGCTGTATTTGATATGCTATTCGTTTGGCTTGCTTGGAAGATCTTATATCCAACAAAATATGCTCCAAACTTCAACTCTACATCGATAATGGTGTTGACCTTTAGTGCTCTTTTATCTGATTTAACACCAGTTAGATTTTCCACTTCTACCAGAGATGGGTGCTTGTGATCCTGTGGGTTATCAGTTGTAGGATAACTAGTAACTGCGTGAATAACATCCTTTGTTATTTCCTTTGGCTTGTTTAGCCATAGAGTCTTGTTGTGAACTCTACTAAGAACAATCTTTATCCATTCTATTTGAAGACCTTGGGAAAATGCAGTGTATTTGTGAGTCCCTTTACTTCCAAATGTTTGTGCTCATCTTTGAGCTTTCCAGCATCATCACATAGTGCCCTATAGGCATTATCTAGGTCTAGATCTCCTATTTCCAAGATCTTGCAGTGAATATAGGACCTTACGTCCTCTACCAGTAAAACCCTAGGTGGGATTCTTGAGAATGCTCTGGAATTTTCAGGTTGTGAAGCTATTTCAGGGTGTAGCTTGTATTTAGGTTCAAGACACGAGCCTTTGCTGACAAGCTTGAAGGATTTCTTCTTATCTTCCTTAATTTTCTCAACTCTAGAAGTCGATGCCATCTTGTTTGTAGAAATTTAGGGCTTTTCGCAAATAAAATAGTGTGGTCGGTGTGATTACTTATGGATTATTTGTGATTTCCTATGAATGTGAATGCTTCATGTCAAATTGATTTCTTCTAGGTCACTCTCCAAATTGCTCTAAAATTGCTCTGCTCAAAAATCACAGGTGTGAAAATGTGTTTACCTGTCGGACTTTTATAACCTTTTTGTGCACTAAGTTGTCATTAATTCTTACCAACTCATCAGTATATGAAGACTAATTTTGTCGATAGAGACATTCATAACATCTTCAGTGTCTATGTAAAGCGTTGGGGTTGCTAGCAATTTTGGAGACTTCACCGATGATTATCGGTGAGGTTACGAAGACAACTTTTGTTGATTCAACATTCAACATTATCCATTGGTTTACACTTAGCTTGTGTAATGAACGATACATTCTGGTAAGTAGTGCTAACTTTTTTGTGCAATTTTACTTGGATGTAGTGATTTCATCAAATCCATTGGATGAGGTTTCACCATTTGCATTGCTTGTTTTAGCACCTTCAGTGTTTGTGGCTTTTACCCACATCTGGTTTCTCATTCTCTTGATTTCATCAATGGTATTTCCATTGAGATGTGTACTTGTGTCTGTCAATTAGTCTTTGCAATCTTTTATCACATGTCCAACCTTATGACAATGCAAACATGCCATACCTAGATTGGTCTAACCTCTTGACCTTCTGGTCCACTTTCTCATACAGTTGGCAGCAATATGACCATACCTTCCACATGTTGTGCAGTTTACCCATGTGTTATAGTCTCAAACATATGAGTTACCTACTCTTGTTGGTTTGTAGCTTTTATCAGTTTTCTTTGGTGTCCATGCCTTGTTGTTCTTTTTCCAACATTCCTTATGTGTATGCCCATTCATCTTGTAGGTAGGACAGTACCTGTCCATATAGGTATTTCTCTTTGGATTTGTCACTTTGGATCTGCACTCATGTACCTTGTGTCCTTTCTTTTGACATTTATAACAATTACCAATAAAAGTAGAATGTGCTTGAGAAATACCTTTCATTTTTCTTTTGTAGATGTTTGAGGTGTGGCCTGGTTTTCCATAGTGATTGCATGACAACTTCTTGGATCTTGGGGTTGTGAAAGCATTCCTCTGATCTGGTTGATTATAAGATTCACCATCCTCATTTTACCCTAATCCTATGTAGTTGTTGACTCTTCTCTGTCCATCAAGAAAATCATCCATCCTTTTGTTGCTATCTTTAGCCTTTTTTATCAATTCATTGTGTTGATTATGGACTTTGATTTCATGCTTTAATTTTTTATTCTCTTCTCTTAGATCATCAATGATCTATATTCTTTCAATGAGTTCTGTATTTAATCTGTTTGCTTCTTGACTCATAAGAATAATCTGGTTGGTAACCTCATGGTGATGCTTAGTAAGTATTTGAATCTCTGATTCTTTCTCGTGTAGCTTCTCTATTATTTTCCTCCTATCATCAATGGCTAGTGTTATTTCATTTTCATCTTTTCTTTCATCATTCATCACATCAATCATTTTTACCATTTGAGTCTCTTGACCAATTTGCAGCATCTTGATTTGATCTGTCAGATGTAGATTGACCTCTTGTAGACTTGTATTTTCTTCTACTGATGCGTCTGAAGCCTTGTTCATTGATGATTCTGCTGTATCAAAGTAATCTTGTATTTCTAATTCTTTGTAGTCCTTTTCATTCAGCCTGGTTTCCATAATCTTTCTTTCATCAAGAAGTTTTCTTAATTTGATTCTCGCCTCTTTATACTATTCATAGTTTATTTGCATCTGTAACTGCTCATTCTCAATAGTCATATCTAGTCTTTACTTTTCCATTACTCTGATATTTTCTCTTAAGTCTTTAATCTTTTCAAAAAGAGACTTAGCTCTGATACCAATTGTTGGAATTATATTGGAATGATGTATTGATAGGGGAGGGGTGAATCAGTACCTCTAAAATTTTTCTTTCTTAGCCCATTAACCCTTAATCATGACTTTGTAAATTATCTTATCTAACTGTTCACCTTTCTTTATGTATATGCAATCATATCATAAGTTCTTTAGTATGTAATCATAAAAGAAACATTCATGAAAATAGATAACACATGACACAAGATATGATATCGCAGAAAACTCCTGTTAGGAAGTAAAAACTGCGGTGGGGATTGTTACCCACAAGACTTCACTATCTGTAGATAAGAAGGGGCCTGTTAAGGCTTACAATTGGTCACTTCTGATGACCTACCCGTTAGGAGTATTACAGTGGAGACCTATTAAGATCTACTTAATTTGAAGCTTTAGCAACACTATTAAGTGTGCACTCTGTTAAGAGATTTGTAATGAACGTTTAAGTCCACCTTCTACAAAAGGATTTTAGATGTGATGCACTTGTTAGAATTCAACTACATAAGTCTTTGATTTCATGATGTATGCAATCTTTAATTGCTGATAATAGATCCAATAAAGCTTCCTATGTATGAGTAATCATCCTTCCATGATTGAATAATACCTTTGTCTGCTCGTCGGTAGCCTCTATGTGTTCTTGACAACTGATATGATCTATTTCTGAACTTTGCATGAATTCTACCTTCTTCTCCTTAGATGCTCATCATGGCTATCAACAATAATGTATTCATAACTCACAATTGATTTGAACATCTATTTATACTAGATTTTATCTCTATTCTTGATTCACGCTTCGCAAGTTAACTCTAGATCCAAGGTTTACAATTTGACCTTGATCTTTAGTTAGATATGTTTTTGATCCATTAGGATGCTTTAAAACATTTACATAAATCTTGCTTGACCCTCAAGTTATGATTTAAAATAAATGAAAACTCTATAAATAGAATTACATTGCTTTATCTGACGTGTAAACCTCAGATCCACTATTTGTGGGTTCTCTAACTGACTATCAGTTCTGACGGTCGGTTTTCTTTGTCGTCGATGTTCCTTTCTTGAACTGGTCATTGGGTATGCCTTTTCTATTCTGTCAGTTTTGTTCTCAAAACTATGTCATCGGTGATGATCTCAATGTTATGTTATTGACCCATCGGTGATGTTCTATTCACTTCATCGGTGCAACACTTGTCAATGTTCGTCAGTCAATTCCATACTTAGCATTTTCTTGTGACCTTTGTGTTTTGTTGGGTATGCTTGTTGTTCGCCAGTAATGCTTGTAGTTTGTCAGTAATACTTGTATCGATGATCTCTATGATCTCTGTCAATGTTTTTCACTAAGTGTGCTAATGGAAAAATTAATGTCATCATTAACTCGTCAAGCATTTGTTTTGTTGACTTGTCAACCATTTCCCTAGGTTGACTCATCAAGGATGTTTTAGGGTTAGGGTTTTTTCTATAAGAAAAATGGTGTTAGGATTATTTTTAGAGAGAAAAAGTATTGTAGCATTTAAAATGGTATTGAGCTACAAGGGATCACTAGTTGTAATCAGTTGAAATTATTGAATTATAATATTAAACTCTCTATTTGGTGGACGTACCCAAGATTGGGTGAACCATGTTAAATCTATGTCTTCTTGCTCTACTTATGTGTGATTGACATTATTGGTTATATTTGTATGTAATTGTTAGATTTTTGTCTTCTAATCCTAATAGGGTCTACGGTTCTTAAAAAAAAAATGCATTTAATTCACCAGATGTAAATACTTCACCTCGGTCTGATCTTAAATATTTATTTTTATACCCATTTTAGTCTCAACCACAGCCTTGAAAATCTTAAATTTTTCAAAAGATTCATATTTCTCCTCTAAGAGTGTAACCCACATCATCCTTGAATAGTCATCAATGAATAAAATGAAATACCTATCTCCATAATAACTTCTAGTTCTAGTAAGACCACACAAATCAATATGTACTAGATCTAACAATCCACTTGAAGAATAAGTCTTTCTTTTGAAAGTAGATTTAGTTAGCTTACCCAACTAGCATTCCTTACACATTGCATTAGAAGGTTTAAAAATTTTAGGTAATTGTTTCACTACTTTAGTAGTATTATCTTCAAAATGTAATCAAAGTCCACATGAAAAAATCTTTCGTTCCATAACCAACTGTCATCAACTTGAGCAATCAAACATCTATTTTAAGCACTATTCAAATAAAATACATTACCTTTGGTCTTTGTTCCTGATGCAATCTCAACTCCAGAACTTCCAATGATTTTGCACTTTCCATCCTTTAATTTTAGATTATAACCTTTTTCAACTAGTTGTCTAACACTCAAAAGATTATTTTTAAACCTTCAACATATAAAATATCATCAATGTTATTCTTACCATAAAGTGTAGTGGAACCTCTACCTCTGATCATACAAGGAGTATTGTCACTGAATCTGACAACACCACCATCATACCTCTTCAACTTCAAAAATTTTCTCTTATCCTTGGTCATGTGATGTGAACAACCACTGTCTATCACCCCTTCATCCATTTCTTCAACATGTGTAAGAAAGGCTCTTTCCTCATTTAAGAAACTAGGATTCTCATCTTTGATAGAAATAAATACAATCTCATCTTTACTCTTTTTAGATTCATCATCAGTTACACCTTCATTAGTAGCATAATAACACATCTTATGATATTTAGGTTGCAATTTCCTAGGCTCTCTATATAGGCATCTTGAAGCAAAATGACTAATCTTATTACATGAAAAAGATTTCAAAGGTAAATTTCTTTGATACTTAAGAGCTCCCATAGGAAATATTTTGGCAATTAGGTTTTCAAATTCTTCAATATTTATCTCCTCTTCCTCAATATATTCCATATCCTTTGTATATATAGATCCATACTTTGATAAAATTTATCTAGGGTCATATATTTGCTTATCCTTAGAAATAATATCTTTAAACGTAGATTTAGATTTAGGAAGACTGTCACCAAATTCTATCATCTCAAAGGTAGATAACTTACCAACCAATGTGTCTCTTGTTACTGTTATGCCCTGCATCCCCATCCCTACATTTTGTGTGCAAAATGTTGGGTCCCCCTTTTTACTTTCTACTTTTGGCTCTTGCCTTGTCTTTTTTCTTTGTTTCTTGTGTTTTCCTTCTCTGGGGTTTCCTTCCCCGTGGTGTCATTTTGTTTTGTTGGTCTCTTGTGTCTCCAGGACCTGGTCCCAAAGTTGGTCATCCTTTGTTGGGAGCCAGATTTCAGACTCTGGGATTCTTCACCGTAATGTGTTCTTTCCTTAACGTGGCATCGTCGCATGGAATCCCCGGGCCCGGAGTCCAGAGGTCTGTCTGTCCAGAGTTTGCAGAAGGAAAGGTGACTGGATTTTTACCGTGGGTATAAATAGAAGTTAACTGTCATTTTCACGTTTACCGTGATTAAACACTTGAGCATTCAGAGCGATTTAAAAGCAATTTGTAGCGATTTAGCGATAATCTAGTGCTAACCATTCCAAGCATTCTTGAGCAATTGTGAGTGGTTTGTGGAGATCATCTGGCAGTTGAAGTTGTTGCAGAGATTTCATGAAGGTTTCCTTTCCTTGCCTTTCTTCATTTTCAGGTTGGTGCCTTTACTCCTGCTCAACTTTCCTTCTTTCTGGTTTTGTTTTTGTGTTGTCTTGTTTTGTTTTTTGTCTTGCGTTTCTTTCTAGTTTGCCGCCCGTTGGTGGGTCGGCTCTGCCTGAGAGTTGTCCGCCCTCTGTGCAAGGTGTAGTCTAGTCTGTAGATGGTGTAGAAAGTTGTAAGTATTCTGTACATTGTCTAGTTTTTGAGTAGCCGCTCTGTGATTTTTGTATATATGTAAATTTGATGTATATCTGTTGTGTATCCTTCCAGTCTGCATGTATATACTCTTTAGTTCTTGTGTGTATTCTGTGTGTATCCTACTTGGTAGCCTAACAATCTTTTCATGCTGCGTTTGTTGCTAGTTTCTAGCCATGAGCTCGCTCTGTGCAGAATACCACCTGGTTGAAACTCGGCTCTCGGTCAGTTTCAAACAGGTTTTTTTCTCTCTCCTCCATAAACCAACCTAACTTACATTTATGTCCCATGCGAGCATTTAAATTTTTCCAAGTGGCCTTCACTTTTCATGCATTCAGACAGTTGGGTCCGCTGCCATCACCATAACTCCTATTTATTACTCGCCTACGTGGTGCCCACATGGGTCTGACGGCTCACTTTTTGTGCTCGCCTTCCATTTGTTACTTCCCTGGGCTCTGGGTCTCTTTCCATCACTCATCCCATGTCCTTCTTATACTGAGTATGATAAACTCCCTAAACCCAGATGGTTAGTTAAATTTATAAGTTCGCAATATATATGTTTGCTTTCCGAATGTTTTTGAATGAAACTAACTTTAGCAGGAGAAGAAAACACCACGATGGTAAGATCTCTGGACCCTGAAATATTTATTTATCTATACATTCTGATGGTTGTCCTGCCTTGCAGGTTTCTAGAAACAAAAAACTCTTACAGATGTCTGAAGCTTCCGTATCTTCACCACTCAGAAGTCTGGAACTACCTTCTATGGTGGTTATGAGGGTGGCAGTTTCATCTAAGTTGGAAAAGGCCCTAGAGAAATTGCCCTTGAGCTTGAAATATATAAAAGACAGAGGCATCACGGGCTCAAAGATTGAGTCCAAAGTCCAGTTTATCACTGACACCAGTGTCAGAACATGGCCAGAAATGCAGGCCTTGGTGAAGATTATGTACATTCAGAGACAGGCCGGAGATCCATTGGCCATTCAAATTAGGAACTCCAGGATTCTCAAGGTAGCTTGTTTCCTGTGCTCTGTGCAGACACTAGAGCTCATTCTCACTCTCACGGCACACTACAATACATCTATTCGGGTTGTTATGCTTGCAGCCTCAGAGCCAACAGGGTACCCTAATCCCATGGTGTCCCTCGATCCTGATACCTTCTAGAGGGGATTGGGGATCCCCCAATTCGACAAACCAATCATAGTCACCTGGTTAGATGTCTTGACCCAATTCACTCAGTTGGAGGAAGTGGCTTGTATATACATGAACAATCATTGGCTAAAGACCCCGAAGAGGGATCCCAAGAGGATGAAGCTAGAAATTCCTAGGGCCAAATTTAAAGAAAGCATCCAAATGGGGATGATAGCCTTATGCTAGGTCTTCAGACAACAACATGCCCAAGAATTTTCTGGGTGGATGTACTACTTCTTTCTGGGTATCAGCACGGGTGAGGAGTATTCTGACTGGGCTGCCATAATCTCCAACCATGTGGACTCCCAGTTCCTTCAACTGTCCAAGAAGAAGAAGTTTTATATGACTTCTTATGTTCTCTGGGCCCTGGCACAACAATGGCCCCACACCAATGGGTTACTTACAGAGGGCATGCTTGGGATCGGCCAAGGACAGAAGGCCCCTTGGGACCACTTCCCATAGATATAATGGGAGGCCAGCTTCCCTAGTTTTTGCCAGTAAATGATGCCTTCATTTACTATCACCTGCTCACACCAACTTGGGACACAGGATACCACCTATCCACAGAGGTGATGAATTTTTTCCAGAGCTATGGACATTACTACATACAGTTTCAACAACACACTTACATTAGGGTGACCGAATTTTATGAGAAACCCTACTTATTGCCCAAATATTGCGGGGACAAGATAATTCTCCTAGAATATTGCAGGCAGATAATGGATCTGCATGCACTCTTTTCCTTGAAGAAGGTAACCAAAATTCCATTCCCAATCACTTATGGGAACTATTCATGCAGTCTGGCCATCGCAAAAGAGGCAGATAATGAGCTTAAATGCAATAACCTAATAGAATTTTACTTAGTGCGGAAACAGTTTGATCCTCATGGCAAGATTGCAATGACACTTCCCCGGGCATGAGAGCCCCATCAATATCACATGGAGGACTTCTGGGAAGACTTCCAAGATGACATGGAAGTTTAGGGGTGGCATTATGTCAGAATGACCGCGGGAATGATGGAAAGATTAAAGCTCTAGAGATTCCTGGAAGAATTCTCAAATACTGGCTCCACGAAGGATCCCCAGTACAGAGCAAAGGGGATCGATAAATTGTCCCTTTGACCAGTTAATTGGGATGCCCAGGAAGGGCCCACGATTGAGGAGTTCACTCGCAACATAGTCAAATGTAGCCACCTATATTTTAAAAAGGTGTTCCCTAGAAGTGTTCGCTGGGCAGCCCAACTGATACCAAAGTTGACTCCAGGGGCCGGGACTTCTTTGTAGGGAGTAGATAAAGGAAAATGAATAGCGATAGCTCCAACCTCACAAGAATTCCCCATCAAAGAACAAATAAGGCAATCAGGGGCAGTCTCCCAGCAAATGTGGGAGAATTTAATTACATGACTGGCTACTCTGGTGCTTATGGCCAGACCAATTCATCCGCCCTCCTCCCCTTCACTAGCAGCCTTGATGGTTAAGGCGACAGGGGTGGATCCAGCAGAGCAAGCAATGATAAGGGATGCGAGGCCACCCTTGATCACTAGGAGAAAGAGGAGGCTTGACCCGAAACCCAAGAAGGAGCCGGAGCTGGGGATGCCCCAAACCCCACAAGTTGAGATCCTTTCTTCTGACTACCCAGAGCCAGAAAGGGAACCAAAGCCTGCCAATGTCCCAGCCAACCCTCCTCCACAAGATGAGTTAGATGATTTTTTTACAACCAACAAGTTTGGTAATCTACATGGGACATCGAGAAAATAGAGGCTGAAGTCCGAGAACAAGAGGAAGCTGAGGAAAATAAACTTGCATAGGAGCAGGAAGAGCAGATGGAAGAAGAGAACAAAATAGAGGAGATCACCTCTGAAGTTCTAGAGATACAAGGTACAGGGGTGGACCAGGAAAAGTAGAGTGAACAAATGACATTCGCTGAGGGAATCAGACCTATTGGAGCAACCGTAACCTCAGCAGCCATGTTCCAAGTGCCACTCCCTGGAGTGACCTTTGGGAAGGTAATAACCGTAGCCCAAACATTTAATCTTGGCCCGGTACCTCCCCCATTTCCAAAGGATATACCAATAGAAGAAGAAATCCCAGTGACAGAGGCCAAAGAACAAGGAGAACAACAAGAGGAGGAAACCCCCGGAATAGCCAATGAAGGTCTAGACAAAGCTAAAGATACATAGGACAAGGCAGAGGAAATAAATGTCACCAAGGGAAATGTTCTTGATGAAGCCCAAGATAAAGAGAAAGGGGTGGGCAAGACTCACACCACTGAGGAGGAACAACAACAGGACACCAGGGAAGAATTGAAAGAACAAACTTTGGCAAATAAGCCACCCCTGTCGCCTTAGTGGTTGGTTGAATGAAAGAAAATAAAAGCTCTGTCCAACCCCAGAGCTCACCTCTCCCTAGCTGAAATAATGGCTTAGGTCCAGGGCCCACCAAAGGCCAAGAAGGCCCAGACGGTTCATACTCTTCAAACCGGGCCAGGAGGAGAAATAGTTGTGGTTATTGCAACACCTCCTCCAAATGTTGACGACACAACCACCGAGGCCAGAGATTATGATATCATAGAGATATCATTGGAAAAAAGAGAAAAATAGGGCAAAGTGAACCTATTAAAAGAGGTGACCATAGCCATGGAGGCCTGATATGAAAAGGAGGCCCAAAGGCTCAAAGTGGAAAAGGAAAAGATAGAAAACCTTATGGGATTTCTTACTGAGCTAGCCCGGCCTATTAGTACCATTCCTTTGAAGGCCTCCATATCTGACACACCATTACCACAGAGTGACATAGACTCTCTGCAAGAAATGAAGAAGAAGGCCCAAGCAGTCGATGAGTGGGTTGCTCTACAGGTAGGAAGCACCCGACACTTTATGGTATCCACCCTCCCAGATTTATATGTGGCTTGACACATTCTGCATCAGGTGGAAACTATCCTTAACATATGGGAGGGTGATATGGAAAACTATGAGGCATGGAAGGTAGAAATGGGAGAACTCCTCAGCCTTGGGGAAGAAATGATCTCTGAATCTATGATTTTAGGGGAAGAATCATTTGATTTTGTGAGGACCCAGCACTCCAAACTTGACCTCACATTGGAGGTGCTCAAGAAAATGGTAGGGGTTTTGCATGATAAGATCAATGTGGTTCAGTATTATTAAAATATGTACAAGGAATTTGTCACAAAGGTCTCTGGAGCTGACCCATTCAGCACTAACACATGCACTCTGGAGGAGTACATTTTGGGTAAGTTTGATGAATTGATGGAGTCTAGATATCAATCCCTGGAGGGAGTGGATGGGACTCAGATGGCAAGATTAACTTGTATGATCCTCAGTGGCCATGATGTGGAAAAAATGGTCGATGAATTCAAGAATAATGTTTCAGATCTAGGAGAACAGATTAAGGCGGCTGAGTACCAGTGGTCTGGCCTCAAAGAGATTGACAAGGAAGGAATCTCCCACCTCCTCTAAACCTTCAATGACAAAAATAAACAATAAAGTTTCTCTGGGGGCCAGAGAAAACCCAAACATTTTGTATTATTTATTCTTTCAGAACATAAGTTCCTAGATCTCGGAGTCTCGGATCCTAAATTTTGTATTCTTTCAAGTGATCCATGTCCTGGTCCCTGAGGCTGACTGGTCACTTTCAAAAGCAATTAATAAATACTATCAAAGGGTAGTTGGCTACATTAAGGAATGTTAGATCAACAGTTGGTTTTTTGACAGATGGTCTTCTTGAGGTGTCTCTTTGGATACACACCTGGCACATTTGAGACAGGGCACCACATTTCCCATTTATGAGGCATGTAACCTTGATCCCCAGGGGATTGGATTTCTTCCTTCTCTTTCCTAGCTCTCTTCTCAAGGTATATTCTTCCACTCCACCTTCTTGTCTCATTCTTCTGACATGTCAGGCCTATTCTGTCTCAAGGTCTTTTGTAGGGTGGCGCAGGTAGTACCGGCCCCCGAATAATATATTCTATTGTACAGTGCAATGAAAAATAGGGTTAGGGTTAGTGTTAGATGAAAATATTTATAAATAGTAAGTCTGGCCTTTTTCCAAGGGTTGGTAAAATTGTTGATTTTGCAGTCCATAGTAATAGAGAAGTAGCATTTTCATTTCTATTGCAGAGCTCAATGCTCCTTGGTCTTTTAAGCTTTTAGCAGTTAGATGCTCCCTTGGAGCCGCCATTGTACTATGCACCAATGCTTGCTAGAAGGAATATTAATGAGGAAGAAATGGTTCTTGCAATGATGTCATTGGCACCTTGTCTTCTAAGTTAATGGTATTTTATGTTTAACGTTCTTCATGTCTGCTGCTCTGATATTTCAAGTAGATTAATGACCTCTTTTCCCTTGCTACTGATGAAATATGAACTGATGGTTGTGCATTTCTTTGGTATTTAGTGTAGTATATCAGAGCATTATTGATGTATTGAATGTTTAAACATAACTGTAAGTAGATGAAATACTCCTAACCTTGCAAGATATTTTTTGATTTATTTGCTAAGTGTAAGATGCCTGGAGAAACCTCACCTTCCTGAATCCCTAGAGAGAATGAGTTGAAGAAACTAGCTATCCCCCTTGAAAATAGTCACATCTCCCAACTAAGCCCCGCACCATCATGACCCAACACCCTGGTGCTTGGAGGCCTGGAGAATCTCATTTCCCCAAAAAACCTTTGCAGGCAGAGTTGGCCGGTACCCCGGTACTCGGTGACAGCTTATGACTATTGGCGGACCTAGTCACCAAAGTCCTGTCAACAGAAACTGGTGCTAGAAGGAGGGTATGAACTCATCCCCCTCTCGAGATTCTAATTTTACACCTCTTGAGGGTTCCCCAAGCTATAGTTTTAGGAGTCAAGCCTTAAGTGGGATTGTGTCTTTCTCCCCTGCAAAATTTGAAAGAATCCTTAGGTCAGCTCCAAACCCTGAAAGGTTTGTCGAACTCAAGCCTCCTGCTCAAAAGAAGTGAACCCCAAAAACCACACCAGCCACTATCGTCTGGGGAACCAGCATACCTCAGAATATCCAAACTTCTCAGACAATCCCGAGAACCAGTGCTCAAACCACTCAAAATCTAGTTCCCTCAATGGCTACATACTTCAATAACATTGGGTCCCCTATGGGAACTTTTCTAGGTGCAATTAATGACTTAACCTTGCACCTAGAGAAGATCTACCCATGGTATGAGCACCTAGGCTCATGAACCATAGATGAGAATTTACAAGCATACAAGGATGCCATGAACCGACACCGGATACAACATGAAGATGTTGTGACCCATATGTTTCCCCTGTCCCTGGGGCAGGGTGAATTGAACTGGTACCTAAACCTTCCTACCAACTCCATTAATAGCTGGTAGGACATGGAGGATGCTTTCTTGGCTACCTTTCATGTACATGTGGACCCAGCTTGGTCCCATAGCTAGTTCATCTCCATTAGAAAGGAACCCAATGAACCTCTTGCAACATTCAAACATCGGTTCCAGCGTGCCTTGAAGCGGTGCACGGGCCCTTTCATTCCATCTCTAGAAGTGACCTACAGACTTATCTTAATGTGATGGACCCCTTCGTTGCCACTCTCCTTTGGAGAACAACCACCACAGGTGCTAGAATACTTTGGCAAAGGTTTACAACCTAGCCTTAGAATTGTCCCATGGTCTTAATAAATCCCTGAGCAGGATTGGGAAAAGAACTCCCTTCAACATGATCCTCAGCGGAACAATGTATGCCAAGGGATATAACCCCAATCTAGCAATGGGTGCCCCCGCGATGATAATAAATCCCCCACCACTACCAATAGACCAGAAAACCCAGTATGTTTATCCCTCATAGACTCAGTCAATACCGGGTCTGGAAGTCTTCACTTGGAATCAGCCGCAGCAGGCACAACAACCTCAAACACAACCACCTGAAGTGCCCTTCTTTTAGTCGTCCATGGCTGGAGGATTACCGGTCTTGACTCTGGTGAATATTGTTGCCTTCTTGGGAAACCAACAACAACAACCATCACACTGTGATGCAAACACTCAGTTGACCACCGAGGTTGAGTCCCTCTGGAAAATGTTGTCTACCCTGACTGTGGACATGGGTCAGCTGAAGGCAGGGTCCTATGCAACCCAGAACTCTAATTTCTAGAGAGGGAATATCTTCTCTGGCCAACAAAACAAAAATGCTAGGGGGAGAAACTTCAACAATGGGCCTCGACCCAATCAACAACAATGGAACAATAATGCAAACACTGGAGGTCTGCTCCTGAACCAAAATGCTAATCAAAGTGGTGCTGAACCATCACATTTCACACCAGTCATAGACTTCTAGCCCATGAATAATTGGTGTAGATTGCACAACACAAGCTCCCACAATGAGGTAAACTGTGCCACGCTGGAGAAGGCCATCATGATCTCCCAGCTGGACAGACAACAATCACATGATACTACTTCCCCAGAGCCTCTTGTGCAAGAGTCAACTCATAGCGCCTTCACCTGTGAGACCATTTTCTTTGAAACTTCTAGGGAAGATGAAGAAGAGTCTGAATTGCAAGGATTCTTTGATGAATCTATCTCACCCTTTGAGGCCAATGGCTTCACCAACCCACAAACTCCATACAATACCCAGAGTTAGGCTAGTAAAGGACCAACTTACATGCCTACACCTCCCACTAGGGACATTTCTCCCTGGGATAACACAAGTGATCGGCTCACCCCTCTAAAAGGTTCTAGCCTTAACCAAGCGAAAGACCTGGCCGACAAAAGTCACCAATTCTTGGGAGGAAGATTCAACATTACAAGGGCGTTAGAGAAAACCACCACCTCTATGACCTTGATGGAGGTTTTAATAAATTGTCCCAAGTAGAAGAAGTCTCTTCTGAAGCTCTTGGGAAACCTAGAAGTTGTCAGCCACCCGCCTAAGGCTGTCTCTTTTGAGGATGCCAACATGGCTATCTTCCAGGGAAACAACGAGGATCCTCCCTTCCTATTAGGCCTAAATATCCAAGGCAAAAATGTACACAACTACCTAGTAGACTCTGGAGCTTCGGACAAAATCATGCCCCTTTCCATATGCCAGAAGCTCAGATTCCATCCCACCCCATCTAATGGTATGGTGATTTAGCTGGATAAGACTGCTGTGAAAATGGTGGGGGAATTGAAGAATGTTTGGATACAGCTTATCCAGGACCTCAGGATAGCCAGCATAATCGACGTCCAAGTGTTGGACATCCTAGAGACTTATGGGATGTTATTAAGTCAGAATTGGTCTAAGTCCTTGAATGGATACTTTTTGACTGACTTCTCCCACTTATGGTTCCCCTAGGAAGGAGAATCAAACAAGATCCAGGTTGAAAGTGAGCCCCAGATGAAGCAGGCCCTTACCGAGGTTAGGAGGGTTAGTGCGGTCTTCTTCTCTAAGACTTCCCTAGGGTGTACCAACCCTTTGAAATTATAAATTCAATTTCACCCTTGGGGAGCATCCCATAGTTCTGTAGAGAATCCAGGACCTAGAAGAAAAGTTGAGAGTTGAAGTTGACTCTTAAGGTGCCACAGCGACCCCCGCTACACTCCTATCTAGCACTTGGTGCCAAGCACACTCAGAAAAATTCAGAACTAGAGTGTGGACTCTGCCTTTCCATTGCTACCCAACACATCGATGCCTTCTAGAATAGAGAGCACATAACTGATTCCCTGGGGCCCACTGTTCCTATTGGATGCACTCCTTTGGTGCCATCTCCTCAGGAATCCCAAATTCAAGCTCCTCCAGAGGTAAACTTCACCCATTCACCAATAGTTTGGGAGGAAGCTCATCCTAAGTCTCCTAGAAGAAATCCAAAGGCTACTCCCTCTCCCCAGCTCTAGAACACAAGTAATGATTTATGGACCCTCAAGTTTGATGGGTCCCGATCCAAACAAGGCTCTGGGGCTGGGGTAGAATTAATCAACCCACAAGGGAAATCCTTCCTCGCATCCTATAGACTGTAGTTTAACTGCACCAATAATGTTACGGAGTACAAGGCTCTGGTCCTTGGACTCTTATTTGCGTTAAGGAAAGGGATCACCCACCTCTGGGCCCTGGGTGATTTAGAGTTGGTTGTCAAACAAGTCTGGAGTCAATATACATGTCATGACAAAAGGCTGGCCACATACCACAATCGAGCGTGGACCCTTATTAAACATTTTTATGCCTTTGGCATTGATCTCATTCACTGACAGTGAAATTATGTCCCGAATTCCCTTGCTATTTTTGCCAGCACACTTGAGCCCATGGCTAGCTCGCGACTTCAGAGATTTTCAATTGAGATGGTCCCCACCCCGTCCATTCTAGATAATGTCACCCACTTTCAAGTTTTTGAGGATGACTAGCATATCCTAGCCTTCATGGCCAATGTTGGTGTCTTTGAGGATCAGATAGTGGAAGAATGAGACAATGATGATACTAGACAGGGTGACGAAGAGGATGGGATCATGGACTTACCTACTAATACCATCCCTAAGGGGATGGTCGCGCTTGAACGAATCTTTGACTTAGACCCTCAGGGCTGGGAAAAGATGTCATCTTCCCCTAAGGGAGAAAATTTTGAAAAAGTAAACATCGGCCAGCCAAGTGAAGAAAAGATGATACACATTGGCACCTCCTTCTCCCCTGAGGAGAAGGAGAAGATTCTCATGGTTCTCTGAGAATATATAGATGTAATTGCATGGGGATATAAGGATTTGAAAACATATGACACATCTATTATGACTCATACTATTCCCTTGAAACCTGATGCTAAGACTTTTTGGCAAAATAAATGACTGGTCAACCCATTGATCAAGCTTCTAATTCGTCAAGAGGTAGAAAAATTATTGTCAGCCCAGATCATCTTTCCAATCCAGCACACTACATGGGTTGCCAATTTGGTCCCTGTTAGAAAGAAGAGCGGTGAAATTTGTCTTTGTGTGGATTTCTAAAACTTGAATAGGGCCTCCAAGAAGGATAATCACCCTCTCCCCTTGTTGGATGAGGTGTTGCAGATAGTAAATGGATCCCAAATGATGTCATTCTTGGATGGGTACTCCGGGTATAACCAAGTCATGGTTAATTACAAAGATAGAGAGAAAACAACGTTTACCACTAAGTGGGGAACGTTTGCATATAGGAGGATGCCCTTTGGTTTGATTAATGCAGGGGCCACATTTCAAAAGGCCATGGACATTGTGTTTGAGGGCCTTGTGAATAGGTGTATAATCATCTACATGGATGATTTGACCATCTTTTCCTAGGATAGGCGTGACCATTTCGCCCATCTTTCTCAGATTTGTGAGAGATGCCGCTGGTATGGAATATCCCTCAACACCAAGAAGTGCATATTCGGGGTCACTAAAGGGAAGTTGATTGGGCATATTTTCTCTGAGAAGGGTATATCCATTGACCCTAAGAGAGTTGAAGCACTGCTAAAATTTATAGATGCGTGGTAGTAAGAAAGAGATGCGGTCTTTCTTTAGAAAGATTAACTTCATCCTGTGGTTCATCACTAGATTCACTGAGATAGTCAAACCACTCAATGAAATGATAAAAAAAGATACCAAGATTGAGTGGAGTTCCAAAGAAAAGAGGGCATTTGCCTAGATTAAACAGATAATAACGAAATCACCTGTCCTAGCTAGTCTAGACTACTCCCTTCTGTTTTACATTTACTCTTTTACATCGCCGCATTCTGCCGCAGTGGTGTTAACTCAAAAGGTTGAAGGGGAAGAATGAACCATAGCTATCATGAGCTCCCCCTTTAAGAATGCTGAAGTCTGGTATTCATCATTAGAAAAATAGGCCTTTTCTCTTGTTCGCACCGTGAAGAAATTTTGGCATTACATTCTCCGGAGCAAGGTGTATGCTATCGTCCCAGACCAAGTCGTGAAGTCTCTGCTAATGCAAAGTGAGTTGGGAAAAAGATGGGGGAAATGGATGGCCATCCTCTAGGAATATGATTTAAAAATTTAGCCCATGAAGATAGTCTGAGGTTAGGGACTAAGTCGAGCAATGGCAGAGGAGACTCCCCATGTCGAATGCCAAACTTACACAGTGGGGTCCATCACTCGAGACTCATGGTATACTGATCTGGTATACTTTCTATTGAACAAAAAATTCCTAGAGGGATTTCCTCCCAATAAAATTTATGCCCTGTGGATGATAAGCGCTCACTTCATGTTCAAAAACTCTGCGCTTTACTGCTGGACCTACGAGGGAGTGTACTTCTGATGCATTGACAAAGACCAAGCTGCGAAGATGATTGACAAATTCCATGGGCAGTTTGGAACTGGGCATGGCTTAGCTAATGCCACCACCCATCAGATCCTCTAGGCTAGATACTATTGGCCCTGTATATTTAAAGATGTTTACACTCACATTCAGAGGTGCCACACTTGCCAAACCATGGTGCATCATGAGCGTAACCCGACTATGCCTTTACAACCAATCTTCAAGGCTAGGCCCTTTGCCCAATGGGCATTTGACTTCATTGGGAAAATCAACCCCAACTTGTCTACCAACCACTGATACATCCTAACTGCAACTGATTACTACACTCGGTGGTCGGAAGCTATACCTTGCAAGAATAACACAGCAAACGTGATTATCAAATTCCTAGAAGAAAACATCGTCACAAGGTTTGGAATGCCCTTTGCTTTGGTATGTGACAATGGTCCAGCATTTTCTTCAGCATAATTACTTGAGTGGACCTATAATCAAAAGATCACTCTGAATTTTTCCAGCAACTATTACCCCTAGGGAAATGGTGTTGCTGAATCTACAAATAAAAATCTACTTAAAGTGATCAAACACTTGCTAGAATAGAATCCTTGGGATTGGCACCAAAATTTGAAATTCAACCTCTGGGTGAATCACATTCGAATCAAGGCCACCCTAGAAACATCCTCATTGCATCTGGTTTATGGCCAAAACCCAGTGTTCCCAATCAACTTATAGATCTCAGTTTTACAGTTTATGTAGGAATTCAGCAACCAGGATAACATCGTGGAAGTTTGGCTCCTAAATCTGGTGCGGATGGAAGAACAGTGGGACACAACCCTTGAACATTTTGCACGTCATCAAGCAGTGGTAAAATGATGGTTTGAATGCAGAGCCCAATACAAGGCTTTTCAAATTTTGGACTTGGTCCTATTGTGGGACAAGGCCCGGGAAAAGAAAGGTAAGCACACCAAGTTCCAACGGCTCTAGCTTAGGCCATACTTAATTTCAGAAATCTACGGGGAAAATACTTACCACCTTCACACCATGACTGGAGAACCTGTCCCATTACCTGTTAATGAATATTTTCTCAAACATTATTTCGAATAAGGTAAGTCTACCCAAAGTTGTATTTCATGTAAAGTTTCTGGCTTGTAAATATTTCTTTCTGGTGCCTTGTTGGGAGGTACCTTTCCTTGTAAATAGTCTTGTTGGCTATCCTCCGGGACAGTCCTTTTTCCTTGGTTATTTTCATTTTTTTTGTTTCTTTTCGGGTTCCAGCATTTGGTTCCCCCCTTGTGAGGATTGGAATGCTTCGCATAACATCTGGTCTCCGAGATGTTGTCTTTAACATGGTGAACTTAAGAATCTGTTGTTAGCATGATGGAGTCGGTCCATTCTTCGGAGCTATTTTCGAGAAAATTTCATAAAATTTATATTTTCTGTTATTTTCTCGAGGGGGCACCCTCCTCCGCTCTCGCTGCCATAGGTTTTCTAAATCCTCTGGGGCATCTTATTTTCTTTTCTTTGATGCAATGTCACTTTCGAAAATGCATCAAAGAGGGGAAAAATGTAGACGTCCAAAATCGTCCTTCTATTAATTTAATTAATATTCCCATAACATTATAATTAATTTTAATTAATTAATTATATTTGTCATATTCTTCTATCTATTTAATTAAATTTATTTAATGAAATATGATTCATTCTCCTAAGTATTTGAATCTAATTTAAATATTATCCCTTTTAATGTATTAAATCTTATCTAATACATTATCCCTCCATAAATCCCTTTTAAATAAATTTAAAATTTATTTATTTCCCCACATTTCTAATATTCTTCTAAACCACAATTA
>MU226945.1:3725-16669 GCA_018584345.1 Thuja plicata
ATCAGTTTACATCATCTTCAAATTCTCAATAGAAATGTGACTTTTATGCCCTTGAAGTTTTACAGTTTTGGTGTTGTTGTCCTTTTCCTTTGTAAAAGGGTGACAGATTATTGTGCTTTTACCCCATCACATAGACTTTTGTACAAAGAAAATACATTGTTTGCAATTCCTTCTAGAATTTCAGTAAGAGAGGAAATTTCAACCTATTGTGTAGCTATCTTTTTAGATACCTTCTCCAATACTTTGTTCTCAAAATTTTTCTCAGACCATTGCATTAGTTTTTCATTTGCCTCTATATTATCATCAGTCACCTTTTGTACAATGTAAACTAGCTATTCTAGTATAGGTGCCTGGTCATTTACATCATTCATATCAAAGGCATTAACAAAATATCTTTAATGTCATGCAGAACTTGCTTCTACTTCTGTTCTCTCTTCATTTCTTCCTGTCTCTTCTTCCTCTTCAAAAGTTCTTGAAGGATCTGAATCTACTTGTATGACAAGTTCTCAAGATCCCATTTAGGCATCAAAATTACTACATCTAATGTGAAATTCAGTCCTGGTGACTTCTTCTTATGTAGCTTCCTCCTTTTGGGCTCAGGTGAGCTATCAACCAGCTCAGTTTCAATAATTTCATTTCCTTTGTCAGTAAGCAATTCAGTTACTGACTTCATCTTAATCAAGATTTCCTACTGGTCAGGTACATTCCCCATTTTGGGTCCAGTGGGGGTAGATGAAGCAGAGTGTGGTAGGTTTACCAACACTTGTATAACCTATTGATCTTTAGGCTTGTCTCCAGTTGCTTCCATTTTGTCTCCACTATTTAATAATGTTTGAACAACCTCTAAAATTGGTGGATTTTTATTATTTACCTCTTGATCTTCTGGTTTCTCTTTCTCGGCTCCTTCTTCATTTATCTCTTCATCGACCTCAGTAACCTTGATAGGTGATTCAATATTTGTGTCTGCTGGCTCATCCTGATCCTCAACATCCACATTGCTAACATTGTCTAGTGTGGTGTCGATGGGACTATCCATTGTCAAGTCGGTAACTTGGTCATCACCTTTTTTTTTTGTGTTTCTATTTTTTTTGTTGTTTGATCAGTGGTGATTTGCTCAGAAGTGCCTTCATTTATTTTCTTCTCTTTTGGAACTGCAAACCCAAAAATATCTTTCCAAATTTGAGTAATTTTTTGTACTACTCCTTCAATATCATTCTTCAAAATAGCATAAGCTCTATATTTGGGTATAAAATTTTTCTTATATTGATCAACAAATTTTTCTTTATGTTTCTTTGTCAATTGTCAGATGACTCTATCAAAAGTTGCTTCCCTAATTTGCCTTTCAGCCATCAATGCAAATTCCCATTTACTATATAATAAATCATAAATTTATGTAAGGACATTGTTTCCTATCTCTATAGGTGTCAATTTGAATGTAATCATCATGTCTAATAGAGATTATTGTAACTTGACCTTATTCTCTATACTTTTCTTTTCATACTTGATAAATTTAAATCTAGATAACCCAATTGAACTTCTAATGTTCTTGCATACCTCATCAATGTCTATAGGATGTTTGAATGATGTTGTAGGTATGTTTCTCGGCACATCAATGTTAGTTTACTCATCTTCTTCATCACTTGAGATTAGTCTCCTTTTCCTTGGTTTCTTGGCAGAACTGCTCAGCACTGCCTTGGTCTTGACTTGTTTCTTCTTCCCTGAGCTACTCTCGGCAGTATTCTTCCTTGTGTAAACTAATGTTCTCACCACAAGAGGTGAAATAGTTGATGCCCTGGTCCTTGGTCTATTTACAGCAGGAAGGGTAGCCTAAGGTTTAACTTTTCTTACTTTGGCTGTCTTGGCAACCATTGGCTATTTCCCTTTCCCTTTAACAACTACATCCTCTTCAGACTCAATGTCTTCTTCTTTTTCTTCACTAGGTATGTCTTCTCCTTGTCCAGTAGATAATTCTCGAAGAGCATCCTTTTCTTCCTCATTACTTGCAATTCCAACCATCTTCTTCAAATTCTTGACAATTTTTTTCCTCTTTCTTTCCATGGTGCTAGCCTTTAGGTTCAGAGAAATTTTGGCCTTGGCTTCTTCATAATTTCCACCACATTTAGTAGAACTGTCGATTTCCTCTTCTAGTAGTGTTGTGATTGCTGCATATGTTTCATCTATGTTTACTTCATAAGGTAATGGCCTTAACCATGATACCCTAGGTAATATAGCCTAAACATAAGTGTAATCTATGTCAACTAGAAAACACACATCGTCATAATGTTGTTCCACTAGTGAACTAGGAATTCTAGTTCTCAGTCTCGTACTTTTCTTGACCTCTACAAAGTATGTTCCCATCACATTATCAAAATTATCACCTAATTGTTGAATCAATACATTTATCTATTGGGTGATTGGTCTATCTATTTTCCATACTATGTGTCCATAGGTAGGAAAAGTCTTTTGAACATAGAAAAATATGCATACAAGCAAGGATCCAAAATTACACACAGAATTCTTCACTTTCCTGATTGATCCAAGGTTCTTGGCAAGTTGTGTTAGTTGTAGCTCATCCAGGTCATATGTGTGATCCTTCTTGATGATCTTCCATGCTTGGTCTACCACTATGCAAGGCACACTGTCCTATCGGCTTGACTGATAGAACTTGTGAGCTATAACCCTCACAGCAAAATCAAGTTCTAGGCCTTCAATGGTGGAAATAGTCATTCCTCTCTTCTTCCATATGACTTTAGTGACCTTCTCTATATCTTCTTTACTCTGACATTTCATGGTCATTTTCCTGTTGATTGTAGGGTAACCAGTTACATGTCATATGATATCCTTGGTAATCTTTACTGGTCCAGTCTCCAACCAAATGCTCATATTACGTATCTTGTTAAGAGCAATTTTGATCCATTCTTCCCTAAAGTTCCTCAGAAAATCTAGGGCTCGAGTTAACCCTCGCTCGGCTAAATGATTGTGTTTAGGTTTTAGGGCTCCATCTATACATAGTTTCCCATAGTATTCCCTTAGCTCATGGTTTCCAAATTCATTGATTTTGCACATGTAACATGCCCTAATTTCATGAACCATGAGTACCTTCGAAGGGATTGAAGATAGGGCTGCAGTCAGATCACCTTTGATCATGCTCTCAGGAACGGCTCAAAAGTTGGGGGGCGCATAGGTATCACTCCTCACCAATTGAAATTCTAACAATTCCTTCTCCATTCCCTTAACTAGTGTAGACAAACTAGGGGCCATGATTTAACAATAAAGGGTTTCAAAGATGAAACTGAGTACCTCAGCAACTATCAAAGTTCACACTTTTGCTGAATAGCCGATGGCACGCTATAGAATTCTTCAAAAATCTTTGTTGAAATCAAGTTCGCCAATGCTTCAACACTTCAAAAAATCTCAAATCACAAGGTGAAATGAAACATGAATAGTTCATCCCTTTATAGGCTTTGAGGTAGGTTTTCAATATATGTTCTTTCCATTTGAGTTAGTGTAAAAAAGTTGTCCTCGGCCGACTTTGACAATCTCTCGGTCCCAATCTAAACTAGCTTGGCACATATGCCAACGATATCGATCTAAGTATAATACAGATGCTCAGCACCTCTAGTGCTTAAGTGAATTTCCTCAGTACTTTAACTTTAAAATATGTCCTGATGTATCTTATCATATGCAGATATGGAGTTTGGCATAGTATATGTTAGGAACTAATGTAAGATATGAAATTTAAATACAATTCTGTATGTACCTTTTCTACTTAGTTTGAGATTGTGTGATCACTTGATCCATTGGATTGGGTGACCTCGACTTTAGTAGATTCACTTCTTCTTGGCTCTATTTTCCTTACCCATGTTTGGTTCATCTATGCTCTAATTTCCTCAACAGTGGGATCATTTACTCTTGTCTTTCACTCTCTCTTAGTATGACCAATTTTCAAACAACTAAAAAAAAATAGGCTTCCATTCATCCAACTCTTAGATCTTCCTCTGAAATGTGTCTTTATACAGTCTTCAGGTGCATGTCCATATTCTTCATAGTAATGACAACTTTTCCTTGTGCTATAACCCCAATTGTAAGTGTTGCCTTTTCTTGGTTCTTATTCTTGTGTCTTTGATGTCCATTGTTGTTTAGCATTTGATCTGGAATATTGTGTCTTATATCCAAATTTTTTACAATTGTAACAATATCCATTGATTCTTGATATGGGAGGTGCATCATTAGGCTTCGCCCAACATTCATGTGCTTTATGTCCAAATTTCTTACAGTTAAAGCAATAACCATTGAACTTAGTTTTAGGATTGGACTTTCCATTCTTGCTTCGACAAATGTTTGTAGTGTGTCCTATTTTTCCACAGTGGTGGCATATAGGTTTGTTTCTCTTTGTCTTTGCATTCCTCTTTTCACCAGTCTTTGATGATTCTCCTTTCTCAATAGATGTTTTTGGTTTAGTGTGACCTAATCTAGAAGAATCTTTTGGTCTTCTCGATGCTTCCATCAAATTCTCAAAGTGAGTCAAAGCTTCATTAGGTTTATTCAAACTTTCATTCAGTTCTTTCTTAGATCTCAGATTCACAATTGCCATGTCTTTCCTACTGATCTCTTGATTTGCAAGTAGTAGTTGATTTTCCATGTCAACCTGATTGATTATCATCATTTGCACATCATGTGTCCTTTCATCAAGTATGAAATTCATCACTCTTTTATCTTCTTCTGCCATAGCTTTTTCATCTTCATCTTTCTTCTTTTGTTCCACTACTTCAAATAGTCTTATTTTCTACATTTCTTGTTCTCTTTTTAGGTTCATGACTTCTTCACACAACAGATTGTTCTTTTCCAGTAGATTTGCAATTGCTGCATCTCTCTCATTAGAATCTCCATTCTAAAATAGATTTGCAGTGTCTTCTTCATAATAATGAGTATCATTCATTTGTTTTTCCAAATATTTCCTAGATGTCAATGACTTCCTCAACTCCTATCCAGCTATCTCAAGCTGATGTAATGCTAGCTGAATTTCAATCTTTTGATTCTCAATGACTTTACCCAATCTATAAATCTCCATCTCCAAATTTGTACTCTCAAGCTGATTAAAACCTTTTGTAGGAGAACAAAGCTCTGATACCAATAGTTGGAAATACAATATTGGGAAAGCAAGATACTAAGAGGAGGGGGGTGAATTAGATCTTAAACTTTAATCACTTTAAAACAACTGATCCACAATCATATAAATATGTAATCTATCTAACATCTAGTAGCATCCATGACAGTAAATGAATAGCACAATACATAGAATTTGGCAACCCAGAAACCCAAATAGGTAAAATTGGGGTGGGGATGACACCCACAAATTATTCACTACTACAACAATAAAGTGTGTCTGTTAGGGCTACAAGAGTTGGATTACAATATGCAATCTACCTATTTAAAGGTCTACCAAGTTAAGAGCTTTAGATCATTACAATCTAACTTGTGAAATGATTTCAACTTAAAGTAAAGTAATCACTCTGTTAAGAGATTTGGAAAGGTCTTCTAGAACCACTATGTTACGAGATTTCACCTGATACACTTGTTAGAATGTCTCAAGATATGATCCTTTGATATGTACTCTGATACTGATAACAGATCTCCTCTTTATGATACCTTTTCTAATCTTCTAATCTGATATGTCCTTACTATGATACTCACTACTCTTATGCTCTATTAGATCTATGCTTCTTATCAAAACAACCCTTCACACATCTCTCATGTATGTATGCACTTTCTCTCTATGCTCTCCAATTTCTCACACATAATTAGGCTAAGAAGCAATCTTATTATACACTTTGACTCTGGCAAATAGATCTAGATCAATGATAAAAAATAAAACTTATGCCTCCTAGGAATTCCAATTTTATGATTGGCTTCATGCCACACATAGGATAAAACATTTAAATTCATAATTAACTCCATAGATAATATTAAATGCTTCACATCTGTCAGCCCAAAACACCCATTATTCGGCCCAAACATATTACCTTAAAGTTTGTATCATATCTGACATGTTTGCAAAACTATCTTGCTTAGCACTTAATTTTATGGTGTTCACCATTGAATTTTTAGATAGCTCGACATCTATGACCTTTTCTTCTTGGCAATGACTTTCTGGGTAGCTCAGCCTATACTCTTTTAGCTCAACCGCAGTGGTAGCTGACCAAAATTGCCTAAATGAATGACTAAGTGTAGACACTAAATGATCAATAATAACTTAGACATTAACAAAAAATTCAGTCACTACGGATCTCATTGCCAAAACCATCAGAATATTGGTGGAAGATAATAAATTTTACAAAGAGTGTAAAGCTTTTGACAAAGCTATCAATTTATTTTTTAAATATGGAGAATGGGAAAGGGTTAAGAGGATCATAGATGGGGAATATGACTTGATCTCACTAAAACCCATTTAGGATGTAGTTATAAAATTTTCCATGAGGAATTTAACTTTCAATTCTCACTTTACTAATTGTTTTAGCTATCACTTCATGATTTTAAACCATTTTAGTCATGATAGATAAATTTGACTGCCCTTTTATCTTCTTTATTCTTTTTGTAATGGTATTGAAGATCATAGGAAGAACTCCAAATCCACAATTATTCATGAAGGCCTCATTATCCTTCTTATGGAGCATACCAAAGTTGTCTTCATTCATCCTAAACCCTCTAATCCAAAATAATAAAAAAATGAGTTTTCCCACAATATTCATAGGCATTACTCTAATTTTTCCATTGATCCTAAAGATGTCCCTTCTAAGAAAGAGACCTACTACTACATTGGTAATTGTAAACACCCTAAGAATGATAATTTGGCCCCTAATTGGCTTCATGGGTATGATATTGATGAAGATGACTCTAATTATATGTTTTATTCACTAGCCCCTAGTTTTTTTAAAAAGGGTGAATGTTGGGTGGGAAAATCCTCCAAACCCTCAAAAATATAAAATGTGAAAAGAAAAGAGAAGAAAAGAATACCCTACTTTGTCTTATTTTATAGTTGGAAACAAAATAAGACCAATCCACTTATTAATAATTTTGTGGAGAAATCTAGTGTGAAGGCCAAGAAGAGGATTGATGAGGAAATGGGGGGACAAGGACAAAATCCCAAATTCTAGTGTAGGTCTACTAGGGATCAATTTCCACATAGAAATCCTTGTTCATAGAAAGAAAGGAACCCCTAAATTTTTTTAAAATATCTCATCTACCATTGATACTAAGGACATGCCTGAGGGTGGTTATGGATGCGACAAAGGAACAAAATAATATCTTCAAATGGATGGTATTTTAAATTTACTCAATTAAGGATAGGGATAATACCCTTAGAGATAACCCGATCTAGTATAGAACATCTTGAAAAAAAAGCCTGCTTTGGAGAATTCTGATAAAATATTGGCTAACATTTATAATGTGGCCAAGGATGTGAGAACTATGAACACTAATTATGAGGAAAATATTAGGCATCCCAAAGAGACTAATGATAAGGTACATAATAAACTAAAGGAAGTCATGGCTGTGAGCACAATGACCATGTATAATAGTACTAATAGTCTCAAGCAGCTAAATGAGAAGGTACATGCTCTCTAATGTTTAGCTAGAGTTAACTTTGGCTCTACTTTTGTTAACTTGGAAGACAAAGAGCACAATATTGTAAGGAAACTCAGGTGTGGAAACAGCTTCCTACACTAATTTCTAAAGGAAAGTATTGTGCAAATTCTTTTAAATCCTTACAATTTTAGATTCATTAACTACTTAACAATGATATTTCAGCCATATACCATCCATACAGAAAATAGAGAATGACACAATGATTTACCCTAGGGAAAACCTTTCGGTAAAAAACCACAGCACTCCAAAACCTGCACAATGTATTATCTTCAACACAATGGTTACAACACACTTGCAATGAAAGTTATTTAAGGAGACAATCAAAACTCAAACACAAATCCAGTAGCACCAGATCATACCAACAATACACTCTTTTCCTATATCTGTCTACAACCCTAAAAAACTCTTATATCATGCGCTTTCCTTTTTAGGGCAACTTCCAAAGATAGTCGTATTAGGGTTTTACCATTCTCTGAGAAAATAGGGACCCTAAATTTTTTTCCCTAAACCCCACGATTGTGGAAGAGTGTACAGTACTCAACTTTATCAGTTGCCACATGTCATTGCATGTCTTCACCCCTCATTGAATCTTCTATAAATAGCTCTTACGTGTCATAGGAATCCTTCATAACCGTTTCAGCCATGATCTCCGTACACACAATTCAAGATGCCGACACATCAAGTGGAGTGACACATCAACATGCCAGCTAGACATGTACACTCACACTTAATTATATTATTTGTGAGAAATACATTTTACAAAACAAATAATAAGAATAGGAATTATCCAAGGTTGAGACACCTTATTCCTAACATTATACCACTTGTTGAACACCTTGTAAGAGCAATAGGAACATAACAAGAACTAACCACTATAGGCCAAAATTCCAATAGACTTCAAACACCATCTAAACTTCACAATTCCCACTGGTTTTGTTAATGCATCTGCAACATTCTTCACAGTATCTACCTTCTCCAAATTTACCTTTCCATCTTCTACCATATCTCTCACAAAGTGAAACTGCACATCAATGTGCTTCGTTCTAGCATGGAAAGTTGGATTCTTCACAATGAAAATAGCGCTCTTACTATCACACCAAATAGTAATCTATTCTGCATCAATACCAACATCAGAACACAATATCCTAAGACAAATGGCTTCCTTACAAGCATGAGTAGCAGCCATGTACTCAACTTCTTTAGTGGACAAAGCAACCACAGGTTGTAGCTTACTCATCCAACTGATGGCACCACCAAAAATAGTGAATACATAAGCACTGGTGGATCTCCTACTATTAATATCACCTGACCAATCTGAATCCACAAACCCACAAATACAAACTGAATGCGGAGATCCAGAAGAGTTACCATGGTAACATATGGAGTAATCTTATGTACCCCTCAAATATTTGAATACTCGCTTAACTGCATCCCAATGTACCCGTCTAGGGTTAGCCATAAACCCACTCAGGACTCCCACTACTTGGGCAATGTCTGGTCTAGTATAGACCATAGCATACATAAGACTGCCAACTACAGTAGCATAAGTTACTCTACTCATGTCCTCCACCTCACTAGGAGATTTTGGACAACCATCTATAGATAAATTTGTTCCCACTGAAACAGGAACACATAGTGGTCTACAATCTGCCATGTTGAACCTGTCCAACACAGACTTCACATACTTACTCTGATTCAACTAAAGTTTTTTGTTAGACCTATCTCTACTGATTTCCATACCCAAGATGTACCTTGCTGCCCCAATATTTTTTATCTCAAATTGTGCTGACAACTGAGATTTAAAATTAGAAATCATACCCTTACCCCTCCCAAACAACAACATATCATCAACATATAATGCAACAATAAGAAGGTGATCATTTTCAACTCTGAAATAAACACAATGATTTAATTTCAATCTTACAAATCTAATTGACAACACAAAGGCATCAAACTTAAGGTACCACATCCTAGGAGATTGCTTCAAACCATATAGAGATTTCTTTAATCTGCAAACTAAGGATTCTTTACCTTTAACAATGTAGTGCTCAGGCTGTGACATATAAATATCTTCCTCCAAATCACCATGAAGGAAAGCTATCTTCACATCCATCTATTCTATCTCTAAATCATATGATGCATCAAGAGATAACAGAAATCTAATGGATGTCAACTTTGCAATAGGAGAGAATATTTCACCATAATATATTCCATCTACCTATGAATATCCCTTTGCAACCAATCTATCTTTGTACCTTTCAACACTGCCATCTACACATAATTTCTTCTTGAACACCCATTTACAACCAATATATTTTGTCTCTTTAGGCAAAGGTACAAGGTTGCAAGTTTTGTTTTTCTCCAATGAAGCCATCTAATCATCCATAGCCTCAATCTAGGAACCTGCATCTTCCATGCCAAACCTAGAATAACAATCTAGGAATCTAAGATAGAATAACCAAACCTTTCTGGTTGCTTTCTTTCTCTCATGGTTATCCTCAAGGCTAAGGTTGAGGTTGTTCTTCCTCTTCTTCTAAACTATCAGAGATGCTAGAGCTCTCCTCATCATTAGACCCAACATGGTCTCTCTGTTCAGTCTTCTCAAGGGTAGGAGGAAACTGAGCAACATCTTTTTCCTTTTCTTTTTCATCTAGTTGTAGCACAATAGGAGAAGATGTTAGCTCTCTGAAAATAACATTTCTACTATGAAACACCTTACTAGTCATAGGATCCTAAAGCTTGTATCCTTTCACACCAACACTGTATCTGATGAAAATACATTTGGCAGCTTTGTTTTCCAACTTAGATATTTTCTCCTTTGGAATATGTGCATAAGCTTCACAACCAAAAACACAAAGATGTCTAATTGAAGGATTCTTACTAGACCACACCTCCATGGGTGTCTTAACAACAAGAGATGATGTAGGAGATCTATTAACCAGATAGCAAGCAGTGCCCACAACTTCATCCCAAAACCTTTGTTCTAAACCAGCTCCACTAAGCATACTCCTAGCCTTCTCCATCAGTGTCTTGTTCATTCTCTCTGCAACTCCATTTTTCTGCGGGGTGTAAGGAGTTGTCTTTTATCTCTCAATTCCTTATTCTTTACAGAACTGTTCAAACTCTATGGAACAAAACTCACCACCATTATGAGTTCTCACACACTTGATTCTTTTACCAGTCTGATTCTCCACGAGAGCCTTAAATTCCTTGAACCAACTGAAACCTATGTCTTACTTTTCAAGAAATATATCCAAGTTCTTCTACTGTAATCATCTATAAAAGATACAAAATATATAGAACTGGAGATAGAAGGAAATTTTATAGGACCAAATACATCAGAATGAATAAGATCCAAAAGTCCAGAAGACTTATGAGAATTGGAGTAGAACTGAACATGATTTTCCTTACCATAAACACAGTGTTCACAGAAATTGAATTCGAGATTACAATCATTTATCCCCTCAACAATATTTTTAGTTTTCAAGGTCTTAAGACCCTTCTCACCAATGTGACCAAATCTCATATGCCACAACATTGTCTTTTCTGTAGGAAGCTTGCCTTCCAAAGTGTTTGCATCCTTAGGTACACTTACTACACTGCCATCGGAATCCATTGCCACAGTCTTCTTTACTACTCATTCAAATGGTGGGGATGAAGTGATAGCCACTCTCTTATTTGAAATAGAAGAAATATGGCACTAAGAAATGCATACATCAAACTGAAAAAAAAGTACCTCTCCTAGTACCTTTAGAAAGCACCATAGAACCTCTCATCATCTTGCATCTATCTTTTGAAAAGACAACTTGCACACCTACATCATTCAACATACTTACAGATAATAGGTTTCGTTCCAAACCCAGAATGTGCATAACTCTGTTGATTCCCTTTACTCATCCATCAAGAAATCTGATAGTGACCCTTCTGCGTCCAACTATCTTTAGGTGAGAATCATCACCCAATTACACCTTTCCACCATAAAACTCTTCATATTTTGAGAACCAATTTCGATGAGAGGTCATGTGAAAAGAAGAACCTGAGTCTACCAACCACACATCATCAGATGCATGGGTTTCCAAAGCTGCAATAAAAGCATCTCCATCTTCTTGAGATTTTTCAGAAGCTGAATCTGAGCCTTTATTCTTCTTCTTTGGCTCTTTTCAGTCCCTTCGGAAGTGCCCAAATTTATCACAGTTCCAAAATCTTTCCTTGGAATTTCAGGAGTCTTAGAACTTCCACAAGATTTGGATCTTCCCTTCTTTGACTTATTGTCATTCTGCTTTCCTTTGTTGTTGGATCTCTGTTGAACAGCAAGGGCTTCCTTAGATGAATCTAAAGTCTTTCTTCGCATCTTGTCAGATAGCAGCGGATACACCACATCATCCATACAAAATGTGACTATAGTACTTTTGAGAGCCATCACAAGATGGTCCCATGAATCTGGAAAAGAACAAAGTAGGGTCATACATCAATCCTCCTCCTTGATCTTGGCACGAGATGATGCCAACTATGCAATCAATAAATTGAATGCATTGATATGATTAGTTATAGATCCACCTTCCTCCATTCTTAAAGAATACAACTTCTTTCTCAGGAAAAACTTAATCACTAGAGATTTGGCCTGATACATAGACCCAAGCTGTGTCCACAAAGAAATTGCAGTATTCTCCTTAAGAACAGTCAAAAGAATGACATCTAGTAGACAGAGTCTGATGAGACCCTTAGCCTTCCGATCCTTGGTCTCCTAATCCACTTGAGATATCACTACAGGTCTCACATCAAGTGAAGTAGCCTCCCATAGATCGCGGTCTTCAAGCATGTCTTCCATCTTGAGTTTCTACAACTCAAAATTAGTGCCATTAAATTTCTCCACCTCCATTCTACTGTATGAGGAACTTGCCATCTCAATCTACAAATAATATTTAGAATGCTCTGCACAAAAAAATCCCACTCAATTTGAGATTAGCTCAAAGAACCCTACCCAACAACTAGGATCAAAAGTTGATCAGGCTCTGATACCACTTGTAAGGAAACTCAGGTACAGAAATATCTTCCTACACTAATCTCTAAAGGAAAGTATTATGCAAATTCTTTTCAATCCTTACAATTTTAGATTCATTAACTACTTTAACAATGATATTGCAGCCATATACCATGCATACAAAAAATAGACAATGACACAATGATTTACCCTGGGGAAAACCTTTCAGTAAAAAACCCCAGCACTCCAAAACCTACACAATGTATTATCTTCAACACAATGGTTACAACACACTTGCAATGCAAGTTCTTTCAGGAGA
>MU226945.1:16719-27183 GCA_018584345.1 Thuja plicata
CACAATGTATTATCTTCAACACAATGGTTACAACACACTTGCAATGCAAGTTCTTTCAGGAGACAATCGACACTCAAAGACAAATCTAGTAGCACCAGATCATACCAACAATACACTCTTTTCCTATATCTGTCTGCAACCCTAAAAATTCTTATATCATGCTCTTTCCTTTTTAGGGTAACTTCCAAAGATAGTTGTATTAAGCTTTTACCATTCTCTAAGAAAACAGGAACCCTAATATTTTTTCCCTGAACCCCACAATTGTGGAAGAGTGTAGAGTACTCAACTTTATCAGTTGCCACATGTCATTGCATGTCTTCACCCATCATTGAATCTTCTAGAAATAGCTCTTACGTGTCATAGGAATCCATCATAACCATTTTAGCCATGATCTCCTTACATACAATTCAAGATGCTGATACATCAAGTGGAGTGACACATCAACATGCCAACTAGACATGTACACTCACACTTAATTACATTATTTGCAAGAAATACATTTTACAAAAAAAATAATAAGAATAGGAATTATCCAAGGTTGAGACACCTTATTCCTAACAAATATTATGGTGGAACAACATGATATAGATGTAGGACCTATAATTGGCCCTTTAAATAGATGATGTAGTCATAATAAATATTACATTTATCAATGCCATATTGTCCCTGATGTTCTAAAAATAATTGAAAGAGTGATTCAATAGAATATTGAAGCAACTAAAATGTTAAAAATCTTCTGTAGGCTTTTGGGTTTGATGACCCTTTTTTTTTTTTCCTTTTGTTCTACTACGGGCCATTTGTTGGTTTACTTTTGGGTTTCCTTTGGTGTTGGCTCTTCTCTTTTTGTAAACAGTTTCATGGTTCCTTTAAAATCTATTTTACTCTAATGAAGAACAAAAACTGTGAAATTCTTTCAACCTATGAAAAATTGAATAGTTGTAAGGTATTTTTGGGCTAATTACATTTAATATTCCAAAAAAATTAATTAACTAATCAATGTAAGATTTAAATTGAGGGAAATTTATTTTTGAATCTGTCTAGCATTCTTACAACCAGAAATAACAAGAAATTATAAAATAAGAAGGATGGATGTTTTTACCTCATGTTGGATAAAAATTTGAAACGAAGAGCTCTTTAAATGCGCGTGCATGCACACATGCACGCATGCATGCGCGCACACACACACACACACACACACACACACACACACACACACACACACAATTGATACATGATTTTTTTTTGTTGTTAAAAACTTCAAATTCCTATTTGAGTGTAGCAAAACTCATACAAATCCCAATGCCATACCTACCACAATCAAAAAATCAAGTTTGCAATTGTAGGGTTTCTTTTCTCACAACATTTTCTTCCACAAAATGAAACAATATAAAAATGAACCCTTTTTTGTCTATTTACCGAAGATCCATTTTTATTTTTTTTGAAAATAAACTAATTAAATAAATTCTTCTATTTTATAAATACACAAATACTATTTGAATTTTCTAGAAAATTAATTGGAAATTACCTTAAACATTAAAATTTAATTTAAATCATTCATTTATGATAGAAAATAATAAACTCAATTAAGATTTAAATTTCAAGGTAGTCATTATAAAATCATCAACATTCAGACACTGTTTATGTTTCTTTCACATGGGATGGTTTGTAACTGTTATAAACCAAATTTGTACCCCACTATAATCGAGAGTTTAGTGATCTAGTATATTATGGGATTCACTTCTAGGTTGTGGAACCTTGCTAAACTTGAAGTGAAACCTCCATATTGTAGGCCAGTTCCTCTTTGATAATCACCTATTCTACTCTTGAAATTTGAGATAAAACTTGGGAGGAAAAGGGATAGAAAGAAACTAAAATACAATAAATCAAGAACTTAATCTATAAGGTGATAAAACAAATATGACATGAATCATACCAAAATGGCTAAGTGTTAGCATGTAATCTATGACTTAAATAAAGTACAACCTTCTGAATAGGCTTGCAAAACTGTTCCATAGAGAGGTCCAAGATGAAACTATTTAGGAAAATAAAAGATTTCACAAAAATAGCTTACATGAGCCTAAACACGGACTATCACCTACAAGAAAGTAGTCACTCTAGTAGGAAGGTACTGAAATAAGAGAAGATAACAAGGAATGGAAACAATTCACAATATTATGTTAGAAATAACTGAGAGAGGGGGTGAATCATTGGCCTAAAAAATATTCCAATAAATCAACCCTAAAACTTAGTACCACAATTTTAAGCCTCTAGTTATGTTCAGTCCTACAAGATGTATGCCTTCAAATATACTTATCAAATAAATACTACTCGAAGTGCTCTGTTAAACCTTAATCTTAATGTTTACCAAATAACAGTCTTTAATTTACTGAATAACAGTAAATTTCTTAGTGTATACTGATCAATCCAAATTAGTTATGTGTAATGTAAAACACTAAAGTAATGAATCATAAACACATTGACACATGGATTTTTAATGTGGAAACCCTGTTAAGGGAAAAACCACTTGGGACCGGTAACCCAAAATTTTCACTCTTCTAAAATTAGATCGGTGAAGAGACAACCCTATTAAAGGTTACAAACACACTATTAGGTGTGACCTTGTTAAAGGATTTAAAAGATTATTTTTTCACTTGATATCGGGCATCTTTATGCTACTTTCTATGACCAAACCCAGTGTAGTTTTTCAAATGGTACCTGGCATCTCATGCTATCTTCATGATTAAAGTTTTTGATATTCCTTTGGATGTATCTCAATATAGAAAGGATCTTTAATTCCCTCTTGGTTAAGAGAATTTATGAATCAATGGTTAAACTGAAATAGTAAATTATCTATTCACATATACAATTTATACTTGAATATTTTCGAATCTATTGTAAGCTCATTAAACCATTTTGATCAATATATCTTTTCACTACCTTTTTCTCCACTTTTTGTTCTTCTTGGTGATGTTGTCCTATGTTGCTCAGTTTCTACAGAAATCTTTAGCTCTTTCTTCATCTTGATTGATCAGGAGTGTATGAAGTTTTTCTTCATCAGTATCTCTCTAGAATCCTATTTTTCATTCACTCCCCTTAGTTTGTAATGAATTAAGTTGTCTCTTTATATACATGATATCATTGTTTCTCACTTCTTGATTTTCTTGTTCTTGGCGTGATTTGCAATCTTAGCCAATCCCAATTTAAAGCATAACTCTTGTTTTATCTCATAGAAATCTTCTTGCCAAATGGATAAAATTGATTTAAATCTTTTACTTATGTCTCGCTTTATCTTGTCGATGAAAACAATGATAAAAACTAGTTAAGTCTATTCTTAGCTCTGTCAGCTAGATATTTTTTCATTTCTGAACTCCAGTTAACTTTAGTGTTTTAACTCTTTGATAGCTTCGATCAACACTTTAGTTCTCCTTGGGATACTCTATCAGTGTTGTCTATCTATCAAGGTTGTTTGTCCTTCGGGATTTATTGCAAAGTTATGCTCATCAGTTAACACTGCAATTCTGGCCGTCGGTAATGCTTGTGATTCTTCTCTTTGGTAATGCTTGTCGGTTTATTTTCTTGGGAATGACTGTGACTTAACTTTTGATTATCTATGTCCTTCGGGTTCACTAGCTGCTGGTTATTAAAGTCACTTAGTTAATGCTTGTCTTTTATGCATTACCGAAAGAATAATCTTTATCTCTCTAATTCTCTGAAGTCTTTGACACTTTGATTATAATTGATTAGATTATATCAAGTTGACATCAATGAAAATAGAATCCATTAACTGATTTAATGTCTTGCATTATCATTCTACATTTCAATTATCAACTTAACATCTTTAAACATTCAATCAGTTACATGTCATCAATCTCTCCCTTTGGCATTGATGGCAACGCAATACATTATCACACTATATTATTACTAATATAATATGAAATATATCAGTTTCATCAATCTCTTTTATTGTAACTATACCAAATGTCCAGATCTTGGTAAGCTCATATAGCTTAGATTTATTTCTTGTGGAGTGGAGTTTCTTCAATCTATAATCCCTTCACTAGATTGATGTAGAAGCTTTTATCTCAGTTTTGATATGTGCTCTGCCTTGATTGTTCCTCTTCTTGATAATATGTATTTCCTTTGACAAAAATCTCTCCCTTTGTTACTTCTCTCCCTTAGATGGATATTTCATATGTAATCTCTCCCTATGGATAAAGATTAACTCTTTCTTTTGATTCTTAGGAACTTATCTCCATGGATAATGATATAATCTTTTATGATAATAATGAGAATCTCTCTCCCTTTGACAATAATGCCAAATAATTCTTCTATATCATCTTCCATCCCTTTATATAATATATTCCTTGAATTTTTGTATCCATCAGCAATACACTATCTCTGGTGTTCGGTGTAGATTTGTACCTTGCTTTGTACAGATGTATCTGTTGTTGTTCATCTCGGTGCTTGCATCAACATGAATGATCTTTTGATTGTGTGTAGGCTGATGCAACATCCTAGTCAGCTTACTGACTGATAGACAAGGGTTGTACCCCTAGTCTGTGTCTCAAGTGATCAAATGTATCTTTTGGTAATGGCTTGGTGAATATATCAGCTAATTGTTACTTTGATTGAACATATTCTAGTATCACCTCATTTGCTTGCACTTGTTCTCTTGGATAGTGATACTTGATAGAAATATGTTTTGTATTAGCATGCATGAATGGATTGTTAGAAATGTTAATTGTACTAGTATTATCACAATAGATAATCACTGGTTCAAGAATCTTCATATTCATACCTTCCAACAATTGTTTGATCCATGCAATATTGGAGAAATTTGCAACAGTAGCAACATACTCTATTTTTGCAGTAGACTGAGAGATGCATCCTTTCTTCTTTCTGATCCATGTGACAATTTTTTCACCCATGAAGAATGTTCCTTCAGTTGTTCTCTTTAAGTTATCAATGTTTCTATCCCAATCAACATCTATATACACTTGTCGCTCAAATTTTCCTTCTCTTTTATACCATAATCCATAGTCTTCAGTGTTCTTTAGATATCTCAGAATTCTCTTGACCACAGTCATATGTGATTCTTTGAGATTAGTAGAGAATCTTGTAACTATTCCAACTGTATGTGCTATATCTTGTTGACTATGAACAACATACATTAGTTTCCCAATTAGTTATCTATACAAGGTCTGATTTTCCTCATTTAATTTGTCTTCCTTTGTCAGCTTACATTTGGTAGGAATAGGTGTTCCAACTGGCTTGGAATCTTCCATCTTGAATATCTTCAACACTTCCTTGATGTATATGGACTGAGTGATATATATTCCTGCCTCTTGTTAAAGAATCTATAGACCAAGAAAGAATTTGATCTCCCCAAACATAGGAATTTTAAATTCTTTTCTCATTTCTTTTTCAAAGGATTTTCATAACATTTTATTTCCCGCAAAAATGATATCATCAACAAATATTTCATCAATCAGAATATTACCATTGGTATTTTCTTTTAAGTACATATTGCTATTTTCACTTGTTCTTACAAATTCAATGTTAATGAGACAGGAGTGGAGTCTTTCATACTATGATCTAGGTTCATGTTTCAATCCATACAAGGCTTTTTGTAGTCTACATACCATGTTCCTCTTTTCTAGATCAACAAACCCTTTTTGTTGTTCAATGTATACCTCTTCTTCCAGTATTCCATTTAGGAATGTAGATTTGACATCCATCTAGTATACCTTTGTAATAGAAAGATTTTTACATATATATGAATTGCTACATTTGAGATTATAATGTTTATTGAAATTTTAAGGGGCAGATAAGATGTTCCTTTTATCCTCAAATACACAAAGGAAGGATCCAAGTTGATTAACCCTAAAGGAAGGATCAATACATAAATGAATTAGTCGATTGCAAATGAGAGAAAAGAGGAAGACCTTAGATTTTGTTTATAGAAAAGAATGTGTGATAGGTTTAGAAAGATTAATAAATTTAATTGAAATGAATAGAAGAAAAGTACTAACCTTGAAATGTTAAAAATCTGAAGAATGTTATTTTTGGGGGTATGCACTAAGTTTCCAGAAAATCTGCAATTGAATCTGGAATAGAACCAAAGACGAACAAAACCCAGAAATATTTTTCTGATCTAACATAGTTCTGATTTTGACCCTCAAGTCAATGTCACCATTGACCCAGAATTTATGATTCTGACCTAGGGTAGAATTGACCTCTAAAATCTCTAATAGAGAATTTGTTTCTGAATCTCGATAGTTTTTTGAAAAGGGTATCTGAATCTGCACTCCAATTCGTTGTTCCGAACCTGTCCCTACAAGAAAAAGGGTTTATTTTCTTCTTTTTTTTGGCGGGGGGGGGGGGGGGGGGGGGGGGGGGGGGGTTTTTTTNGGGGGGAGGGGTTTTTCTTAGTCAAACCCTGATGTAGGAATTAACCATGAAATGAATAATTGAAATAAATAATTCTAGAAAGTAGTAGAAGTAAATCTAATAATAAAGCATAGTGATAATCAATAGATATGCAATTGTACTTTGAATGTAAACAAGTATGTAAATATGAAATCTTGGACTCAATATTAGAAATCATAAACCTCCATTATTGTATACTTGGAATCCACCTTGAAGAGAGAATTAATGAAGCTTTAGGATTCTCAAAGGATATTTAAGGAAGATCACACCACCATGATGGATAGATCTAGGGCTTGAATGATGAATCTTGAATGCTTGAATCCTTGATCTTCAATGGAGAACTTGAATTCTTGAGAGGAAGACTTGAATACTTTGAAAGCTTAAAAATATGTAGAACAATGGATGCTTGAACTTCTTTCTTGATGATGCTTGTTCACTTAGAGAAACTTAGAGAAAATGAGAGGAGAAAACTTCCTTATATATGAATCTAGGGAAAAATATTATAGAAAGGCCTTCATAGGAAAATTAAATTACAATTAGACCTATATCTCTAGAAGAAGACCTATATTAAATATAATTTAAGAGTCATCTCTTCAGACCCCAAAATAGTCGACCCGGAAGAGGGAAATGAACTTTTAATGACCTCCGAAAGCTGACAAAATTTCATACTGGAAAGGGGGACCTAGGTCAAAATCAAGGTTGACCTTGACCTAGGTCAAGTTTGAGGCCGACCTTGACCCAGGGAGTCAGAACCCATGGAAAATGTGCCAGATGGGATGGATGGTGCCTAGAGAGGCCCAATAAAGGTCCTAAACAAGCACAAAAGTAGGAGAGGATGCAAAAATAAGGGGACAATATGATTATGGTCAAAAACACCCCATATGGAGGGAAAAATACTATTATCATGGAAGTGATTCCATTTTAAGATGATAGATTAAGCCCCCACTTTAGCGGGAGTATGGAAATCGAACATACTCACTCTAAAGTTAGAAGAAAGACTCTGGTGGTTCGCAATGAGGTAGAACATCACTTATTTAAGTACAAGAGCCCCTAGAACAAGCATTCTAACTCAACATACATGCACAAAGATATGAAAGCAAAGAGAAATTAATCATAGAAAACATACATGATTACATAAGAAAGACAAGAGCAACACTATAAATAACATAGCTTCATGATCTAATCTTACTAGCATGAAAGTGAAAGAGAGAAAATAGAAAGTGATTACCTCCCCTAGTAAGATGCCCAATATACCTTTAATCACCAAGGAGGGAGAGTCCAATAGGTTCACCCATATACTGCGCTTTGTAATTCTAATGTGTCTTCTGACAGCTTTTGAAATATCCGTGGATCCATATTCTTGTATCACTATGGAATATAAAATCTGTGTCTTTTTAGGATTTAGCAACTTATGTGCATTACCTTCTAAGGGTTTAACATATTTGAAATTTTTTATCTCTTCAGGATGTAGCTGTTGGAATTATATTGGAATGATGTACTGACATGGGAGGGGTGAATCAGTACCTCTAAAACTATTCCTTGGTTATCCCATTAACCCTTAATCATCAGTTTGTAAATTATCTTATCTAACTGTTCATCTTTCTTTATGCATATGCAATCATATCACAATTTATTTTAGTATGTAACCATAACAGAAACATTCATGAAAATAGATAACACATAACACACGATATGATATCATAGAAAACTCCTGTTAGGAAGTGAAAATAGTGGTGGGGATTGTTACCCACAAGAATTCACTATCTACAGATAAGAAGGGGCCGGTTAAGGCTTACAATTGGTCACTTCTGATGACCTACCCTGTTAGGAGTAGTACAGTGGAGACCTATTAAGATCTACTTCGTTTGAAGCTTTAGCAACACTATTTAGTGTGCACTCTCTTAAGATATTTGTAAAGAATGGTTAAGTCCACCTTCTTTATCTGCTTGTCGGTAGCCTCTGTGTGTTCTTGACAACTGATGTGATCTATTTCTGAACTTTGCATGAATTCTACCTTCTTCTCCTTAGATGCTCTTCATGGTTATCAACAACAATGAATTCATATTTCACAATTGATTTGAACATCTATTTATACTATTTTTTGGCTCAATTCTTGATTCACACTTCGCAAGTTAACTCTAGATCCAAGGGTTACAACTTGACCTTGATCTTTAGTTAGATATGTTTTAGATCCATTAGGATGCTTTAAAACATTTACATAAAGCTTGCTTGACCCTTAAGTTATGATTTAAAACAAATTAAAGCTCTATAAATAGAATTACATTGCTTTATCCATCGTGTAAAACTGAGATCCACTTTTTGCGGGTTCTTTAACTGACTATCGGTTCTGACAATCATTTTTCTTGGTCATCCAATGTGACAGCCAAAATGTCTTTCTTTATTGTTTTCTTCTTCTTCTTCTTTGGATGGGTGGCAGATTGATGTACTACCATATGTAAAGCATGAGATTGGGTTAATTTTGTAGGTGAGGGTCAGGAAGATGAGGCATCCTTATGTATTTGTTCTGAGTTCACTGACTAGTTTGGTGAAGACGTCTCCTCATTTGCCTTGGGTGTATCAACAGATATGTTTTCTTTGAGTTTTGTCCCTTCATCTTGCTTGACTCCTTCACTTTTCTCTTTTTCCTCAACCTCTCTCAATGTATCATTAGTTTTGTCATCTACCTCTTTGTTTTGATCTTTTGATACATCTTGGTGATCATCGATTGCATCCTTCATTTCTGTATCTGTATCTTTGGGAGTGTTGGATGCAACTTTGTTTTCATCGGTACCGATATCCTTGGGTATATTATTATCTTTCTTAGATGATTTATCCTGACTAGACTGAATACCAATAGCATCTATTAATATATTCATGTTTGTCAGTGTATTGACTATTGCAGTGTCAATAGTTGTGTCCTATTTGTCAGTATTGAATTTTGTAGCATTGATGTCTTCATCTTTTTGAACATCTACTGCTAGGTCTTGTCCTGTAGTGGTATTGACAATGTTGTCTAACCATGATTCATCATTTATATCAACATCTAAGTTATCTTTTATTGACAGTTCTTCTTTGGTAACTTCATCCTCTAAGTTGATGTGGATGGGGCTTGCTAGTACTTGATCATTTTCACCGTCCTTTGGCCTCTTCATCTATAATGTCAATCTATTTTTGGCCTATTATTTGTACCTCTTCATTGTCTAACTCAACAGTTGAGTTATTTTTTTTAGTGATTGTTTCCTTCTCATAATTTCTCTCCTCATCAGGGTTGAGTATCTCACTCCATATCTTATGTGTATCTTGTTCAAGCTCTATAAGCTTCTCTTTAAGAAATTTATAAGCTCTCAATTTGGGTGAGAAGATTTTTTCATATTTCTCCATGACTTCATTGATTTCTTCTCTCATTGATTCAGGAGGCATAAGAGAAACCAATACTCTTTCTCTTATCCTTTTCTCCTCATGAAGTGCAAAAGTGAATCTAGAAGAAATTCTATCGAATAGTTCTTGTGGTAAATCTTGTGTATTAAAATGTAGTGGGACATAGTAGTGTCTGCACATCTTAGCAATAAGTGCATCCTCAATCTTATTTTTTCTTCAGAATCCCATCTTAACCATTTTGTAATCTTAGGATGTGAAACAAATGTAGCTTCAGAGATGTTCTTACATATTTCATCAATGTCGTTAGTGGGTGATGTAACCTTTGCTATTTCCTTTGCCTATTTTATAGTGTCAGGTTCATCCATTGCTTAATCCTCTAAGTCCTCATTAGTTTGAACATATTTCCTTCTTTGGGCAGGTGCCCTAGCTGGTTGTTTTTCCTTTTGTGTGTCAGGTATTGGTGCAGGAGCACCTTCTACATCAACTGAGCATTAGAAGGACACAAAAAGCATGTAAGGATCATCAACAAGGTATGGTGCAGGAGCACCTTCTACATCAACTGAGCATTAGAAGGACACAACAAGCATGTAAGGATCATCAACAAGGTCCTAATAGCACATAGGTTGTTTAGGAATAAAGAGTTGCCCGTAGAATCCA
>MU226945.1:34859-48938 GCA_018584345.1 Thuja plicata
CACCTATCTGAATGGTTATGGGTCTGCTTGTGTCCCATGTAACTTTTCCAATGGAAGGAAAGTATTCTTCAAAATAAAAGAATATGCACATTATGAGGGAACCAAACTTACATGTGTTTGTCCTTGACCACCTTATTGTGCACATGTTCTCCTCAAATTGATGTAACAGGATCTCTTCCAGATCTATCTTCTTCCCCTGTTTGATAATCTTGTATGCTATGCTCATAGCAGTACTAGTTATGTTGTTCATTTGGCTTTCTTGGAATATCTTGTATCCAACAACACATGCTCCAAACTTTAGCTCGACGTCAGTAATGGTGTTGACCTTCAGTGCCCTTTTATCTGATTTAGCACTAGTTAGTCTTTCAACTTCTGCAAGAGATGGATGCTTGTGAGCCTGTGGTTTATCAGTTGTAGGAAAACCAGTAACCGCATGTATAACATCTTTTGTTATATCATTTGGCTTGTTTAGCCATAGATTCTTGTCATGAACTATGCTAAGAACAATTTTTATCCATTCTATTTTGAAAACCTTCGGAAAATGTAGTGCATTTGTGAGTCCCTTTACTTACAAGTGTTTGTGCTCTTCTTTGAGCTTTTCAGCATTATCACATAATGCCCTATAAGCATTATCTAGGTCTAGATCTGCTATCTTCAAGATCTTGCAGTGAATATAGGACCTTACATCCTCCACTAGTAAAACCCTAGGTGGGATTTGGGAGAATGCTCCAGAATCGTCAGGTTGTGAAGCTATTTTAGGATGTAACTTATATTTAGGTTCAGCACACGCACCTCTACTGACAAGCTTGAAGGGTTTCTTCTTATCCTCCTTAATTTTCTCTGCCCTAGAAGTCGATGCCATCTTGTTTGCAATTTAGGGCTTTTCATAAATTAAAACAGTGCGATTGGTGAGTGTGTTTACTTACAGATTCTCTGTGATTTCTTGTGAATGTGAATACCTCGTGTCACAATGATTTCTACTAGGTCACTTTCAAATCTTCTCTTAAATCGCTCTGGTCTACTCTTCTCTTCTCAAAAATTGTGGGTGCAAAAATGAGTTTACCCGTCGGGCTTTTATAACCTCTTTGTACCTGTAACACCCCAAAATTGGCATCTTGCAACCTTAACCAATTTTGTTGCATTTGTCACTATTCAGAATCATCAAATTCCTATTTTTCTAGGCAATTCTGATTTTTGACTGACTCTACTCGACCTAAGTGTCAAATATAGAAAATCCTAAATCTGCATTAATCATACATCATATTTAATTCCTAAATATCTATTGGCTAAACAAACCTTATGATCGAATTAATTTAATTAGTAAAGTCCTAGCACTTTAATTAAATTAAATTCACCCTCTTTAGTTAAGACACATGAAAAGGAATTAAATGATATTTAATTATTTAATAAATATCCTCATTTTCAATAATTGAATTTAATATTCAGATAATTGAGAAAAAGCAATTATGAGGTCATATTTATTTAATTAATTGGATGTTCTCTCAAAAATATTTTTTCTGTTCAGAAATGGAATCTTTGAATTAATTGTGCTTTTAAAGAGAAAGAAAACTATTAAATTCAAATAAAATAGAATTAAATCAAAGAAAGAAAATAGTTAAAGCTGAGAGAAAACAATTTATTGTATTCTTTTGAATAAACCTTTCTATTTTAAACTAGCTTTTCTATCTGTTTTATTTCAAAGAGGAAAGTTTCTATTCTGATCATCTTTGAGTCTATAAAAGAACTCTCAGTCTCTCATTCAAACGCCCACTCATTTTCATGCATTGTTAGAATACTGAATTATTGTCACATTTCTTGATAATCTCATATAGAGTAATTTCATTTTGCAATAAGATAGTTTCAATTTCTAGAATATATTGCATTGAAATCATGTCTTAGATTAATCTCACATCTTTCATTTCTTAGAATAATATTTCATTGTATTGCATTCATGGAGAAAAATCGTTCATTCCTAGATTGGTCTATGTTTGTGAGAATCTTGTTCTAAGAGCTATTTTGAAAACCCCATCTAGATAGAAGGCAATAGGTTGAATGACGCAGACAGGAAAGATGAATAATCTCTATATTCAGTCTTGTGTGTATCTAGTGAAGAAGGACTATGTTGAAGTGTATGGTGAGTTAACAAGGCCAAATTTACCACATACATTTTTGGCGCCCACCGTGGTGTAGGTACATTATTTTTTGGCCTCATTTCATTTCATTTTTTTTCATTTTTTTATATTCTGTCTGTACTTCCATACAAGTTTTGTTCTAATTTCACATGAACTTTCTGAGTGTCTCGCGCAAAATTTCTAGTTCTTCATGTGGCTCTTGGAACTTCTTCGTGTGATCTAGCATACTTTATCACATGAAATTACATTCCAGAGCTTTTGTTTTGATATTTTATTGCCTCAGTTTTGTAACCACTTGTTGTTTTCTGACATCTGTGTTCCTTTGATTTTATCTTTTGAAATAGCTTAACAGTGGTTTGCAGGACGCTGAGATAAAGAAAAGCCATTATAAACTTGTAACATATTTATTTTAGGATGTTGATATGAAGAAAGGAATTAAAAAATACTAATGGGTTTATTGTAGGACATTTGTTGAAGACCTTGCATGTTTTCACAACTTCTTATGTCTGTTTTTGGTAGTTAAAACACACTTCGGTTGGTGCTTAAAATGAATCATTGTCTTGCGTTATTGAAGTGTTTTTTAGATTGTAATCCTAAGAACTACATGAATGTATCCTCTCCCCTCACCTTTATAGATCTTGAGTGTAAGAGAAATTCATGTGATTCTTCTAGAGTGGCTACCTCCCGAGAGCTTTAGCAGAGCCAATGAGAGTGGATACCCAACTGGTAACAGGCTAAAGCCAAGCCCTTCCAAACTGGTATACAAAAAATGCTATTGTGATTAATGTCATAATAGAAAGGTGTGAATTCATTGTGGCAACCAAAATCTCCTCCAGTACCCTAGTGGTGCGTTAAAGTCCTAACATCGTTAAGGTCAAAGCCTTTCTTTGAAAGGATTGGGAGAGCCCCCTTAATTGGGAAAATGACTTGATCACAACCTCCTGAACGGATGTCCTTACTACAAACTATTGTTCTATTTTTCCAAAATTCCTCTATCTATTGGCGTGGAAGGTCAGAGACCAACTAAGATGCCCCACATTTTTATGGCTTCTAGTAGAGATAACAGCCCTTTGGGAAGCAATTCCTTTGGGGTTCGAAGCTTGGTATGCCTGAGAAGTGAGTGCATATGTAAGGAGGATCCCGTGCTTCCAAGCTTCTAAGTTTCTCACTAAAAGTAAGCATAGATGAACTTTGGTTCAAGTGGAGATTCAACAGATATTGTCCTGGCTATCCTAGGATTGTGATGTTCTTGTTTTGGTACTACAAACATTATGTTTAATGTGTTTTGCGTGGGTGTATCATTTGAACAATCAAAACTATCATCAAAACACACAAACTATCAATCTTGAACATGTCCAAAACAATCAATAACTTGAACTATCTATCAAAAAATAGCATGATTTCATCTTGGGAAACGCAAACTAGTCTTAACAGTCTGATTCTGTAAACATTCTTTTTTCAACATTTGCATAGTTTCGTGTAACATTTCCCAATCTTCACGTGCTTTACTACAAATCTTTGCATGATATGAAATAAACTATCGCACCACATTTGGCAATAGTGCCATTATTCTGTCATCTTTTTTCATCTACCAACTGGTGTCATTCTTGGCATGAATACTCTAAATTTTTAGGTGGGTCGATGAGAAACTTCGCGTGATAGAGCATTTCTTCACGCGAAACTGGAGTCTTTTGTCCAAAATAGTGAGCTAAAATCTATCAGTCAGGTGTACTTCTATAAAATTTGGTCTCTAATATGGGTATGTTTTTCTACCTTCCATCTTCACACAGTCTGAAACTTGGTTTCTTGGGTTGAGAATTACGTGATTCTTTCTTAAACTGGTCTTGTCTCATGTCTTTTTGATCTCTTTCATCTGTGTTGTCATGCCTTGTGTTGCAATAGTCATCTCTTGGTTGTTCTAGCCTCATCTTTGATGATTTTCACCAAGGATACTTCACCTTTTGGCATGTTCTATGCAATTAATTTGAGACAGTTTCATGTTTTGTCCTAGTTCACATTCCTTGTTTAAACTTTGTCTATGACTGTCACAACTCAAAGTGGCAAAACATTTCCTTCAATCAATCAAGATGAATCTATACTTTCTACACCATTACCAGCTACATCTAGTGAGGAATCACCTTGATCTCCTTCCCTGGTACGTCGACCTTACAATAAATGGTCATTTCCAGTGGATCTTAGTAGGGTTCGAAATCCTTTGTTCCAAGAAGACCCAAATTCAAAGAACACTCAATCTTTTCATATAGAGTCTTTACACCTTGAATCCTTGCATTTTGGAAAGATGACATATCATGACCAATCAGGTGGTGATGTTAGCAGAACTGACCTCTTCAAAACTTGGGGTAAGTCCCATTCTCAAGACCCCCCTAAAGATGTAGAAGTAGAGATCACTCAAGAAGAGATTGCACAAGCTCATGCTAACAAAGATTTATGTAGAATGATGGGAGTTCTCTTGGCTGAGGAGAAAGAGAAATACATTCTTGAACTAGCCAATCAAGGGGCTAAGTTACCTTCAAATTATGCTATAGAAACACTTATTGAGAAAGAGGAAGAAACTGAAAATTCCCGCTTGTGAAAAGAAATGCAAACTATGTAAGAGAAACTCTCTCAACTCTTGAAAGAGAAAGACAAACCTATTATGAAATTCACACTAGAAAGCTTCTATCCTTTCCCATTTGATAAATATCTTCACATACCTCCTTTTCCTAAAGGATTTGAGCTTCCTAAATACGATAAATAATTGGGTACATCTAACCCTCAAGACCATTTGAGAGAATTTGGTGCTCTCTCCATGCAATTCATACATGACACAACCTATCTCATGCATCTTTTCCCGCATAGTTTGGGAGGGTTGGCTATGGAATGGTTCTCTAGACTACCAACTGGAATCAAAACTTTTGACAAAATTGCCAATTTATTTCTACAACACTATTCTCAGAACATCCAACATCCGGTTCATATCCGAGATCTTTGCAATTTGAAACAAAATCATGGGGAATCCTTCTTGGCATTTCTTCAAAGATGGAGACAACTCTACACATGATATTCTTGCAAGATACCTGAATCTGAAAAGTTGGACATCTTTCTCGATAATCTTCTCCCCAACTTTGGGTATCAAGTACATCCATAAGGTCCTCTAACCTTTGATGACATGATTAAACAAGTTGTAAGATTCAAGACATTTATGATCAAGAAAGGAGAATTGACCTTACACAAGGAAAATAAACAAGGGTCTTCCTCTTCAAGAAAAGATAAATCCAAATTTCCCAACAAGAATCAAAATGTTGTGAATGATGGCATTGTAGACAATGTGAATCCTAAGCCTTCCAAGGCTGCCTTTAATCTCACTACTATGATGCAAGCGGCCAAAGCCACTAAACAGGCTGCAACAGAGTCCAAACCAAGTACTTCACAATTTTTTGGACCTAAACCTTGGGCTCCTAGGCCCAAGCGTGAATTCACTCCTTTAGGATAACCTCTTGAGGTGGTTTACAAGACTCTTGTGGACAACCATTTACTCACTCCATTGGACAATTCACGACGTTATGATCCACAACCAATACCCTCTTGGTGGAATGAATCTGCTATGATTTTCACCAAAACAAAGGTCATAAAATGGTTACTTGTCTTAAATTGTGGCATAAAATCCAAGATCTCATTCATAGTGAGGTTATTGCTATGGGAGGTCACAACAAAAATTCTAATCACCAAGCTTTCAAAGACCCATTTCCTCCTCATGGAAAAGGTGAATCATCTAAAGGCAAAAATACTGATGCTAAGGTCAACTATACCTACACCAATAATGACAATGTCATTAATATGGTTGAACCTATTGATAATGAATATTGTAATGTCATAATTATTAAGGGAAGGGAAGATACTTCCAAGTCCAAAACACCTTTCACTTTGTGAGGGTCTACACCTCAGTCTTTTGAACAAGGAAAGTCTCAAGTCAGCGCTAATGTTGTTACTCGATCTTGCACTAAAATCATTCTCAAAGGCCCTGAGCCTTCTATATCTACATCAACTCAACCTTCAGACAAAGCTAAGGTTGAATTTTCTAATAAGAATCCAAAAGTGGGTTCCTCATCTAATGCTGCCAACTACAACATTCTTGATCAATTGCAACGTACTAATGCTCAGATAACTATTTTTGAGCTCCTTAAAATATCCCCTGCTCACAGGGAAATCCTGGACAAAGCCCTCACATAGGCAAATGTCGCAAAAGATCTTGACCTTAACCAGTTTCAATCTATGGTAGGTCACTTGACCTCCTCACATTACTTGTCTTTCTCTGAGGAAGATGACCATTCTTTGAGTCACCCACATAATAACCCTCTCCACATTGAAGTCATGATTGGTCCAAAGCGTGTTCATCGTGTTCTCATAGATAATGACACTGGCCTAAATATTTTCTCTACTAGATTCCTTATTGAATTAGGCTATGGAGAAGATTGCATTGATGCTCACAAAAAGATTACCATTAAAGCCTATGATGAGGAAGAATGTAAATCCAAGGGGCTAGTTGTGTTTCCAATAAGAGTTGGTCCTGTTGAATGAGATGTTGTCTATCAAGTGCTTGACATTCCTTTGGCATACAATATTCTGTTAGGAAGGACATGGATCCATGAAATGCAAGTTGTCCCTTCCACATACCATCAATGCATTAAGTTCCCATTCCAAGGATTTGAATTGACTATACCTGCTAATACACGCTATGATTACAATGCCCTCACAAAATTTGCTGACATCTTTGTACCTACCAACAGAGAATCTATTGAACTCCTTGAGAATAAATTAAAAGAAATGGAAAAGAGTTTGACATTCAAAGAAATTGATATGGGAGGATATCAGATTGAACTTGTTCTATCTATTACATCTTTGCCTTTGTCTCCACATTCTTTTGGGAGACCTTTTGAGAGCACTGAACCTTCTACAGTTCCTCCTCCAACAAAGTATGGTGGTACCTTTGTACAAGCCACATAACCATTAGAAGAAGAAGCTGAAAATAGAGCTATCAAAACTTGGATCTATAAAGAAGAAGACAATTTTGAACAAAATACTCCTCCTTATGACATAAAACCTAAGCAATATGGCAAAGGTTTATCTATTATGCAATGTTTTGGCTACAAAGGAAATGGTCCCATAGATGTGAATCATAAAGGCTTGATTGCACCACTTGAAGCTATTGGTTGCAAAACACATGACTCTACAGGTATAGGCTTCCAAAACTCACATTTCAACTAGGAATAAATAAGTTTGTACCTCAAGAAGATAAGAAACCAACACCTGAAGAATCACCTAAAATTGAAGAACTTGAAGACAGCTCTGATGAGGATACTTTTCCTTATCCTATTCCTCCAGACCTGGTGGCATTCTTTGTTGATCCAGATAATTTTGTACCATGTGTCAGTACAGTAGACACTAAAAATGATTCTGATACTACCACCTCACTTGCTCCATTAACTTATGAGGAGTGGAAAACAATATATACTCTAAATCCTGGTCATCAAGGTGATTTATACATACCACCACACTTTCAAGAACAATTTGACCAGGAATTCCAGTCACTTCTCATCACACAAGAGGCAGCTGATGTTACAAACACTACTGAGGTACGTAGGTCAAAAGGTGCTCATCTGACCATAGCAAAGGTTCTAGGTAGAACACATCCCAACTGGGGAAAAAGCGTTGATTTCACTCATGTTCTTGATATGAAACCTAATGATGAAACAGACTCCCATGAGTATGAGTTCGATAGCTTGTCATATGCCACTTCTGACAGAGATACAGATACAGCTAAAGCATATGAAAACCTTCTCAAAGTAGGTGAATGGTCTAGTGTAGGGTCACATGAGTCCAACTCCCTAGATGTTAATATGTCATCTACTATGGTCACTAGGAATCAAAGGAATTTGACTATACCTCTAGATGAGATCGCTTTGGGTCTCGACTTTCTTGTCCATGCCTTTGATGATTATACTGTAAATGCACTTGAACCCTTCACTCCTCTTTCACTTTTCCATCATGAGCTTATAGACTGGAACTCTACCTCCCCATCTAATGAAGTCCTTATGTTCCAGAATGATTACGCTCTTGCCAGTTACCTACATGTTGTCAAACCTGTAATGTCTTCCACTAGCGAAGCAAGTGTCAATATGACCGAGGCTGACATCAAGTATCTTAGTCATGAAATCAAAAGAAGAAAAAATAGGCACTATGATGGTGAAAACTACATTGTGGCAGTATCAGAGCCTAAAACAGTCAAAATAAAAGACGTATCCAAGGGTGAAAACTTCTTTGAGGTGCCCAAGGATGAGATACTTGATGCACTTCCAAGTCATTTCTAGGAGAGATCATCTGTGCTTATTGAACCAACTCAACCTATCAACTTGGGTACAGAGGTAGAACCTCAGATTATTCACTTGGCACAATCACTATCAGAGGTAGAAAGAGAGGAATTCACTACATTCTTCAGAAGCAAAAAGATTAAATTTGCATGGAAATATTTAGATATGTCGGGATTTGACCCTAATCTAATCATGCACCATTTTTCCATTGCACCAAGTGTTAAGCCTGTCAAGTAGAAGCTTTGCAAAATGCATCCACATGTATCTCTATTTGTCAAAGATGAATTGGAGAAACTTCTTAAGGTAGTGTTTATCAAATTAATTGATTATGCAGAGTGGATCTCTAATATTGTTCCAGTATCAAAACATGATAAATCTATAAGAGTCTGCATAAACTTTAGAGACTTGAATTTGGCATTTCCTAAGGATGATTTCCCTTTCCTAATATTGATATGATCCTAGATATGATAGCTGGGTATGAAATGTACTCACTAATGGATGGTTTCTCTGGCTACAACCAGATACAAATTACGCTAGAGGACCAAGAGAAAATAGCTTTCACATGTGCCTGGGGCACCTTCTATTGGAATGTCATGCCCTTTGGACTCAAAAATGTTGGTTCTACATATCAGAGAGCTATTACCACCATGTTTCATGACATGATGCATAAAACAATGGAAGATTATGTGGATGACACTTTAGCTAAGAGCATGCACCGAAAGAAGCATCTTGCCGATCTAGGTCCTATACTAGATCATATGGAACAATTCAGTCTAAGGCTCAATCCTAAGAAATGCACATTTGGTGTAACATCTAGAAAATTAATTGGTTATATCATCTCTACCAAAGGCATTGAAGTAGATCCTACAAAAGTACAAGCTATCATGGAAATGATGTCACTGAAAAATATCAGACAAATGAGAGGATTTCAGGGCTGACTATAGTCTATCTGGAATTTTATCTCTCAACTAGTGGAAAAGTCACAACCAATTACCAAGACTTTACACAAGGGTGTGGCTTATCAGTGGAACAAAAAATGTGATGAAGGGCTCACACAAATCAAGCAATATCTTGCGAACCCGCCAATCTTGATGCCTCCTATTCATGGGAGGCCACTTATACTTTACATATCTACTATGGATACACCATTGGGTATCCTATTGGCTCAAGAAGATCAGCACAACAAAGAAAGGGCTATCTATTACATTAGTCAAAATCTGGTCTCATATGAAACAAAATACTCTACTATAGAGAAGGCTTGCCTTGTAGTGGTGTTTTCTTTAGAAAAATTGCAGCACTATATGCTGGCTCATACTACACATATAATTGTTAAAATTGATCCTCTAAAATATTTGCTCAGTAATTCTACCATCACAGGTAGACTAGCTAAATGGGTCATGCTTCTTAGTGAATTTGATATTGAATATTTTGAAAGGAAAGCCATTAAAGGATAGGAAATAGTAGATCAGTTGGCAGAAGCACCTCTAGTAGATCATCAACCATTGCACATTGAATTTCCAGATGAGTCCATATTACTTCTCACACATCGATCATGGACTATTTTTTTTGATGGTTCATTTACCCAACAGGGGTCAGGTGCTGGGATACTTTTCATTACACCTCAAAGGTACTCTTTACCAACAACATACAAGATGCTATTTCCTTGTACAAACAATATTGTTGAGTATGAAGCCCTAATCAATGGTATGAAGATTTCCCTTGAGTGGTGAGTAGACGAACTCAATATTCTTGGAGATTCACAATTAGTCATCAATCAAGTAAATGATATATATCAGACAAGGGATGACAAGTTGGTACCTTATAAATGGTTGGTTGATGATCTCAAAATGTATTTTACTCACATCACATTTCAACAGGTTCCAAGGGCAGATAATAAAGCAGCAGATGACATGGCTACTCTTGCCTCCATGCTACAGATGCCTGAAAATGATTTTAGACATGAATTCCTAGTGGAGACGTTACGCTACCCAGCCTATGACTCCCCTAATTCCTAGATGATCTATTCTATCATAGGACATGACTCATCCAGCTACCATCATATCTTCTCCTACCTTTGTGACTAGATTGTTCTGGACACTTAGTCCTGAAATGAGAAACGTCACTTAATCCATAGTGCTTCATGGTTCATAATCATCGCTAATGACTTATATAGACATGGTCTAGATGGTACCCTCCTTAGGTTTTTAGAACCTGATGAATCCAAATGAGTGTTAGTAGAGGTGCATGAAGGCATCTGTGGGTCACACTCTAATGGCCTAATATTGGCTCGTAAACTTATTAGAGCTGGTTACTATTGGCCAGATATGGAAATAGAAGCTATACAGTTTGCCAAGTCTTGCAAAAAATGTCAACTACATGGTAACCTGATCCATGCTCCAGCTAGGGAGCTTATTCCATTCATTACTTTCTGGCCATTTCAATAATGCGCCTTTGACCTGGTGGGTCAGATTTACCCCTCATCCTCCAATGGACATAAGTTTATTATTACAGCTTTAGACTATTTTACCAAGTGGGTGGAGGCAGTCCCTCTCACCATTGCCAATGACAAAATAGTATCTATGTTCATTCTCAACTACATCATCTGTAGGCATGGTGTACTCTTAGGGATTATCATTGATAATGGGGGACAATCCAAAAACAAGGATTTGATAGAGCTATGCTCTAAGTTAAAAATTACTCAACATTGGTCTTCCATCTATTATCCTCAGGGTAATGGATAGGCAGAAGCATCCAACAAAACAATCCTTACAATATTGCATCGCATAGTGCATAAATCTAGATGAGATTGGCATCTCCAGATCAATCCATCTCTTTGGGCATATAGGACAAGTATAAGAACACCAACAAGGGCTACTCCCTATGCTTTAGTTTATGGAGTAGATGTTGTGTTACCAATTGAGGTTGACATTACTTCTTTGCGAGTCTCCTTGAAAGGCCTCATTACTAATGAAGATAACATAATATCTCAGCTACAAGAGCTAGAATTACTTGATGAACATTGAAAAGTGGCATTCGATCACCTTAGAGCATACCAAAAAAAGATGTCCAAGAGCTAGAACAAGAAGGCCAGACCAAGGGATTTCCAAGCAGGTGACCTCATTCTGAGAGAGAACCCAAAGAATCAACAACACTGCATCTAGAAAGGGAATTTTGAACCAAATTGGCTTGGTCTATATATTGTTACTACAGTGTTTGGGTCTGGTACCTATAAACTCTCTACTACTGAAGGAGAAAAACTCAAAGAGCCCATCAACGCTCTTCATCTGAAGTAGTTCTACAACTGAGACACCTTCAGTGTGGTCATGTATATACTAAAGTCCTGAAAAAATTCTAAAAATCTGAAAAAGTCTTGAAAAAATGATCATCTTAGTGAAAACCTAGTGATAGACACTTTGATGTATCTCCAAAAAAAATCATATATTCAAAAAATACAAAATAAATTAAAAATTTAAAAATAAAAAAAAAAAGAGAAAAAGAGAAAAGGTGTCATTGATGAAAACCTGGCAAACAGGCGTCATGGTAGCAAAAAAAGAATTTTTGCCAAGAAGGTGAAAACCTGGTAAATAGGTGCCTCTTGTTCCACATTGCTATATCTATCACAACACCACTTGAATTTATGCATTTTCTTTAATGCTTTTCTTCTTTCCTACTTTCCTACTTGCATTTGCTTTTCCGCATGCTTTCAATTTCCATCAAGACACCAACTTATATGGATTGAAATTGGTCATACTCTTGGGGAAACCCTCCTGGTCTAGGGGGCATTGTCCTATTATCTTTTAGGATCTACTTTGTGAAAGTCACCTATGGTTCTCACTACGTCTGCCTACTATCGCTTAGCTTATACTGAGTTCTCTCTTCTTGAGAATCTCCCTAACATTAGTCACCAGTGGTTCTCATTGCGTCTACCTACTAATGTCTAGCTAGTACTATGATCTCTTCACTTGAGCATCTCTCTCACATTAGTCACCAGTGGTTCTCACTATGTCTGTCTATTGTTGCCATACTATTGAGAGTGCTCACATGTGTTATAGTTGGAGTTATACCCAAATTCTCTATCTATCAATACTCAGTCTTGATGATTCTATGTTTTAGTTTGTACATATCTTTCAGTCACTTTTGTGACACTCTGGTTCCTTTGTGAACCCTCCTGATTTAACATTGATGCAGAACCATACGCTTGGGGGAAATCAAATCTAGTTTATCCTTGCAACATATGTCAAGTTAGTCATCATTACTTGGGGGTATGGATCCCCCATTTGATCACATCTTTGGTTTACACTTGAGTCAGTAATCTTGTCACTTCTCAAGGACAACTCCCTATTGACACAAACTGGTGTTTTTCAACACCACCATAAACAGTGTTTCTTAACACTATCTTTGGACACATTTGTGTTTTTTAACACACATTGGATATCTCAAACGTAAACGTCTATTGATAACAATCAAACATAATGCACGCACAAGCACAACAACATTTTTAACACCTCGTACACATGAACATATTTGAAAACTTTGAAATTGGCTGAGCTATGATTGAATATTTCTTTTTATACTATCTATTCTCATGGATTTCATTGATATTTTATTTTTCTACTACTTGTTGGTGTAGTCCTGATGATATGGCAATGTCAAATAAATAGGGTGTATGTGATAAGAGCTCCCGCACTAAGGTGGAACAGCCTCACATCCCTCGATCTTGTTTATTTGTACGCCATGGTGAGGTCGGTACTATCTCCTTTCTTGTTATTTCTCTATTTGTTATTGCTTTATTTGTTATTAATCTATTTGTTTACACACAATCGCACTCATGGTTATCTTGGCTTTGAATGCCTCCATACTAGTGTACTCTTGCAACATTAATTGGAAATAATGTTCAGGTCATCTTGGCTTTTGTGCCCTAGTGCTTACATTTGTTTCCTACATTTTATGTGGTGCAAGTCATATTCATATCCTTATGGTTGCATTGTGGTGCCAATAAGGGTTGTATCGAGTCTCATGTTCCAAAAAAATGCTCAATGATGATAATTATACGATGGGTCTCACAACCATGTCCTAGAATTGCACTTTCATATTGCATCTAGCAGAGGATTGCATTTTCATTCTAGACTTACATTGTGGCAATAATTCGGTGTTCTCTTGATTACATTCTTCTGAGTTCATACATTGGAGAGTTCTTCTTCACTATTCTGGTTTCATCATGACTCCACAGGGATTCGGTCCTCGCTCTTGATTCTTCACATGATCTTTTGGTTAGCATTTTTCATCCTGTATGAGATGTTAGTACCATATACATATTGCATATTCACAACTCATTATCATCTACACATTACATTTACATTCTCATTTACACATTGCATATAAATAAATCATCTTCATACCCACATCTTTGCATCTAAATCATACATGTGCATTACATACATCTACATATATTTAAAACATGTTCATACATTTGCATACATTCTAATCATCTAACCATCTAAGCATATAGGAAACATCTCCTGAAAGACTATACAATATGTGATGATACTAAAAGATGAGCTTATATATATATATATATA
>MU226945.1:49128-138665 GCA_018584345.1 Thuja plicata
GATGCCAATGCATCAAATATATCCTATGATCTCATCTATCTATTTATCAAAAACTAACTCTGGCCCTCTCCCTCATCACATAGAGGAGGTGGAGGTTGGGCCCTATTTGGTGGGGGTGGCACCTGTGCTCCCTTTGACCCTATGGCATACATAGAGAATCTGGCCGCCTACGATGCATCATCAGGCACTACCCCTATGTACAACGCATATTAATACACCGATCTAGCCGTTTGATGTCGAATCTCCTCCTGAGATGCTCGTAACTACTCTCGGAGATCCTATATCTCCTGATCTTTGTCCAATAGTCATGCGTCTCTCATAGCTAGCTGTATGGTCAGGTCTCCAACTTGTCTCATGAGCTATCTAACTCTCTCCTGCGACCAACGTTGTGGATCCTATGCTATGTCCTATGCCAGCTGATCCTCCTACATAAGATCATCCTGCTGTACCTGCTCCTATGGGGGTACCTACTACTCCTTAGCTACCTTCTCTGTAGTCCATCACTGAGATTGTCTTGTGCTACTGCTGCCACTGGCCCCTACATCCATCCCCATATGTCAGGCAGGGATGTCTACCTATAGTGTCTAGGGTCGGGGACCCTACTGTAATCCTGGTTGTGCCCTCTACTCTAGTGGGGGCATCTGCATCTGCTATACCACCTATGGCTGAATGACCCATGGAGGTACAACATGCCCTCAGCCTGCTATGCCCACTGGATCCATGAATCTAGGAAAGGGGTGGGTAACAAAGTGCTCTCTATACTCGATGGACATGCCACCATCTGCCACATCTCGAAGGTAATCCCATTGTACTGGGACCAATTCGCAGATATCTATCATAGTATGGCCCTGGTCTAGCTTCGTAAGCCAGCCCCTCTGAACCTCATCAGTAAATTAGGTGTACGCCATGTACTCCTCTGATATGTCCTGAGGCCAACCAAAATTCCGCCATAGCCACTTCTATGGGAATCTCTTGATAACAGTGATTGTATGCCCAATCATCACACATGAACAGAACATATGACTTAGCTGCTCCGTCGTGTCATCCCAGGCCTCTGTAAGTCTCCAGGGCCTCCAAACCACTGCTGCTAGGTCATCGAGCTGAGCTTGCCACTAATCAACCTTACCCAACACGGGCTGGGTAATCATACCCCTGTATCAGTAAATATAAGGCTGTAATGGCTATCTCATATCCTTTCATATAGGCCTATTAATGAGAAGATGCTCCCAGGCCCATACCTATAGTACAAATACCCCTACAGCCATGCTCTTCGCCTCTCGATAAGTGATCTCAAGCATCTCATGATACATATGTGCTAACATACACGGATCCCATCTACAATGTCAGGGTTGTGCTAGAATCAGCTGCAACATCCTGCCCTAGCCACACTCTAGACCCTGCTGTCCATGATCAGGCATTAGGTAGCACCCAAGGAAGCATGCTAGAACCACTAGTAACCTGTGGGTCAGACCATACTCACTAATCAAATCGTCCCACAGGATCGCCCTACCCATCACGAGGTCATCCTGAAATACCTCCCTCAATGTTGCTATCCCCAACCTAGGCTATGTATCATACTCTACTCGGACACTGTGGAATGGTATCCTCAGGATCCGGTATATGTCCTTGAGAGTAACAGTCATCTCCCCCTATGGTAAATGGAAAGTGTTTGTTTCCGAATGGAAACGCTCCACCAAGGCTCCCAGTAATCTATGATTTACCTAAATCTCAGGTACATCACATAGTGAACTCAATCCCAAAGTACCTATATGTGTTGTCTCTGCATTGTCCAACTGGGATACCAATCTGCTAATGGCCGGATGATGTGATTTGAGCGCAATATCTGGGAAGTCAACCTACAAGATATGCAAACAACATTCCACGATCAGTAATATGTGATAATCAAAGCATAAAAAGATAATAAAGCATTCACGACATCCTACAGACAGTAACAACATTGATGCAAAAGCTATTGGATGCGACGTAGACTGATTTCATGTCCTTTTTTACCACTTTTCCCCATGCGAAGAAGCAGCTTTTCACGCGAAGAAGTTCTCTTTTGTGCGGACATGTTTTTCGGCTGGTCGCGTCACATTGACCTTTTGCGCGAACTTTAATGCCCATTCGCACGAGTAAACACCCTCTAGAAGGGTTTCTCACATGAACATGGGTACTCTCCCGCACGAGATTCCTCATCGAATGGCGCAAAATGCAGTTTCTTCGCATGAGATTTCCCTACAGGGTGCACAAAGAAACTACTTCTTCGTGCGAAGACCCGTGACTCAATTCTAAAAAATGTAAAAAAAAATGAAGAAAAATTGACTAAAATTGATGAAATTTGAATTACAGAGAGGTTTGTTGACAACTTACTAGAGGTCCGTAGGCTACAGGTCGGCTGTGTCTCCTCAATCGCTTGAATCAGTGAATGTTGTAGGGGACCACCATTTGTGTTTTTTGCTGAGAGCTCAATTCTCATAAAGTCAAATCTTGAAATGATTTTAAAATGACCCTTTTCGTCCTTATATAGGTTTTGACCTAATTTTTCAAAGTGCTCCGTTTTGCGCAAAAACATCACCATTACCTAATTTGACCGCTCTGAATCCATTTTCGTGATAGCAATCAAAATCTAACACTTCTATATAGCTCAAAATCGCATTTTAAAATTTTTGGGACCGACGTGATCGGACACTTGTGCAGTCAACTTTGTGATGTCGCTTTCTTGTTAGAATCTTATCTAATCACCATTTTCTTCAAATATTTGACTTTTTTTCCTCAAATGTCAACTCTAGTCAACCTTAGTCAAACTTGGTCAACTAGGCCTCAAAATCTATCAAAATTGATTCTGAATCTTTCAAATTCTTCCACAATCTATTCTGAGTTCTTCTTAATCTCTGATTCAACATATATTTAAGATTTTTTTCTCTCCATCATCATCATGATGTGTCATCTTTCCATTTCGCTCCCGAGGGGGCAAGATGATTACATCATTCAATCCATTTCAATCAATCTGATCTGATTTTCAAAAGTCCTCATTGCTAGGGGCATCTCATCACTTAGAGCATGTTCAGTTTTTCATACTTCATAGTCAAAACTAGATACTCCACAATCAATAAGGACATCTTTGTTCCTTACATCTTGTCATCTATTAAGTATCTGAGTAATCTAACTCAGATTCTTGAGGATCAAGCTTCGTTCTGGAGATGATTCTTGAAAAACTATCTTTTGAGATAGGTATCGAGGCAATCTAACCCCGACTCTTGATAATCAAGCTCTGTCCTAGAGAATATTCTGAACCTCTATTTACTATCTTTTGAGATAGGTATCGAGGTAATCTAACCCCGACTACTGAAGGTTAAGCCTCATTCTGGGGGTAGCCTTGTGAAAGATGTCAATCTAACCAGTGTCTTGGAAATCTAACCTAGATATTGGGGGACTAAGCTTCATTTTGAAGATAGTCCTAAAATCTCTATTTGACTATATTCTTTATGGACAGGTATCGAGGCAATCTAACCCTGACTCCTGAAGGTTGAGCTTCATTCTGGAGATAGCCTTTTGAAAGATGTCAATCTATTTAGGTATCGGGGCATTCTAACCCAGATCTCTGAGGATCAAGCTTCGTTCTGAAGATGACCCTCAAAAACTCTATTTGACCAATCTCTCGACAACCTAACCTAGACTTCGGAGAGTCAAGCTCTACTCTTGAGATGGCTCTAAAATTTTCACCAATTGTTCAAATCTATTCTTTTGTGCTTCAAGCATCAGACTATTCTTTGAATCAATGCACTCCTCACACATCAATTTACAGAGGGGCAAAATGTAACACCCCAAAATTGGCATCTTGCAACCTTAACCATTTTTGTTGCATTTGTCACTATTCTGAATCATCAAAGTCCTATTGTACTTGGAAATTCTGAGTTTTGACTGACTCTACTTGACCTAAGTGTCAAATGTAGAAAATCCTAAATCTACATTAATCATACATCATATTTAATTCCTAAATATCTACTAGCTAAACAAACCTTATGATCGAATTAATTTAATTAATAAAGTCCTAGAACTTTAATTAAATTAAATTCACCCTCTTTAGTTAAGACACGTGAAAAGGAATTAAATGATATTTAATTATTAAATAAATATCCTCATTTTCAATAATTGAATTTAATATTTAGATAATTGAGAAAAAAACAATTATGAGGTCATATTTATTTAATTAATTGGATATTCTCTCAAAAATATTTCTTCTGTTCAGAAATAGAATCTTTGAATTAATTATGCTTTTAAAGAGAAAGAAAATAATTAAATTTAAATAAAACAGAATTATATCAAAGAAAGAAAACAGTTAAAGCTGAGAGAAAACAATTTATTGTATTCTTTTGAATAAAGCTTTCTATTTTAAACTAGCTTTTCTATCTGTTTTATTTCAAAGAGGAAATTTTCTATTTTGATCATCTCTGAGTCTATAAAAGAACTCTCAGTCTCTTATTCAAATGCCCACTCATTTTCATGCATTGTTAGAATACTGAATTATTGTCACATTTCTTGATAATCTCATATAGAGTAATTTCATTTTGCAATAAGATAGTTTCAATTTCTAGAATACATTGCATTGAAATCATGTCTTAGATTAATCTCACATCTTTCATTTCTTAGAATAATCTTGCATTGTATTGCATTCGTGGTGAAAATTCCTTTGTTCCTAGATTGGTCTATGGTTGTGAGAATCTCATTCTGAGAGCTATTTTGAAAAACCCATCTGGATAGAAGGCAACAGGTCAAATCACGTAGATAGGCAAGATGAATAATCTCATATTTAGTCTTGTGTGTATTTGGTGAAGAAGGAATATGTTGAAGTGTATGGTGAGTTAACAAGGCCATATTTACCACATACAATACCCTAAGTTGTCATTAATGCTTACCAACTCGTTGGTTTATGAAGACTGATTTCATCGGTAAAGACATTCATAACATCTTCGGTGTCTGTGCAAAGCGTCGGGGTTGCTAGCGGTTTTGGAGACTTCAGTGATGATTGTCGGTGAGGTTGCGAAGACAGCTTTTGTTGATTCAACATTCACTGATATCCTTCAGTTTACACTAATTGGCTTGTGTAAAGACCGATACACTCTGGTAAGTAATGCTAACCTTTTTGTGTGTGTTCACCCATGCAAATTGTGCCCAGTAACCGATGGTTTCTTTTCAATAGTTTAGCAAATAACAATATATTCCATCTTTATTCATGCTAATATTACAATATGAACTATATATGATGGAACCGATGTATAATGTAACTTGTCATAATGTAGTTCCATACTTACTTGCGCAATCTAGTTGGATGTAGTGATGTCACTGGATCCATTGGATGAGTTGGCACCATTTGCATTGCTTGTTCCAGCACCTTCAGTGTTTGTGGCTTTTACCCACATCTTATTTCTCATTCTCTTGATGTCATCAATGATATTTCCATTGGGATGTGTACTTGTGTCTGTCAGTTAGTCTTTGCAATCTTTTATCACATGTCCAACCTTGTGACAATGTAAACATGTCATACCTGGATTGGTCCAACCTCTTGACCTTCTGGTCCATTTTCTCATACAGTTGGCAGCAATATGACCATACCTTCCACATGTTGTACAGTTTACCCATGTGTTATAGTCCCAAACATATGAGTTGCCAATTGTTGGTTTGTAGCTTTTATCAGTTTCCTTTGGTGTCCATTCCTTGTTGTTTTTCCAGCATTCCTTATGTGTATGCCCATTCATCTTTCATGTAGGACATTACTTGTCCATATAGGTTTTTCTCTTTGGATTTGTCACTTTGGATCTACACTCATGTGCCTTGTGTCCTTTCTTTTGACATTTATAACAATTAGCACTAAAAGTAGATTGTGCTTGAGAAATACCTTTCATTTTGCTTCTACAGATGTTTAAGGTGTGGCCTAGTTTTCCATAGTGATTGCATGACAGCTTCTTGGATCTTTGGGTTGTGAAAGCATTCCTCTGATCTTGTTGATTAGAAGATTCACCATTCTTGTTGTACCCTAATCTTGTGTACTTTTTGACTCTCCTTTGTCCATCAAGAAAATCATCCATCCTTTTTTTGCTATCCTCAGCCTTTTTAATTAATTTGTTGTGTTGATTCTGGACTTTGATTTCATGCTTCAATTTCTTGTTCTCTTTTCTTAGCTCACCTATGATTTATATTCTTTCAATGAGTTATGTATTTAATCTATTTGCTTCTTGAATCATAAGAATTATCTAGTTTGTAACCTCACGGTGATGCTCAGTGAGTCTTCGAATCTCTGATTCTTTCTCTTATAGCTTCTCTGTAATTTTCCTCCTATAATCAATGGCTAGGGTTCTTTCATTTTCAGCTTTTCTTGCATCATTCATGACATTAATCATTTTCACCATTTGAGTCTCTTCACCAATTTGCAGCATCTTGATTTGATCTGTCAGATGTAGATTGATCTCTTGTAGACTTTTAATTTCTTCAACTGATGTGTCTGAAGATTTTCTCATTGATGATTCCCCTGTTTCAAAGTAATCTATTATTTCCAATTCTTTGTAGTCTTTCTCATTTAGTCTGGTTTCCATAATCTTTCTTTCATCATGAAATTTTCTTAGTTTTATTCTAGCCTCCTTGTACTTCTCATAGTTTATTTGCATATGTAGCTACTCATTCTCAATAGTCATGTCCAGTCTGAACTTGTCCATTGCTCTGATCTTTTCTCTCAAGTCTTTAAGATTTTCAAGAGAGAGACTTAGCTCTAATACTAATTGTTGGAATTATATTGGAATGATGTACTAAGAGGGGAGGGGTGAATCAGTACCAGCTCTAAAACTTTTCCTTGGTTAGCCCATTAACCCTTAATCATCAGTTTGTAAATGATCTTATCTAACTGTTCATCTTTCTTTATGCATATGTAATCATATCATAAGTTATTTTAGTATGTAACCATAACAGAAACATTCATGAAAATAGATAACACATAACACAAGATATGATATCACAAAAAACTCCTATTAAGAAGTAAAAACTGTGGTGGGGATTGTTACCCACAAGACTTCACTATCTACATATAAGAAGGGGCTAGTTAAGGCTTACAATTGGTCACTTCTGATGACCTACCCTGTTAGGAGTATTATAGTGGAGACCTGTTAAGATCTACTTCATTTGAAGCTTTAGCAACACTGTTAAGTGTGCACTTTGTTAAGAGATTTGTAAAGAATGGTTAAGTCCACCTTCTTTATCTACTTGTTGGTAGCCTCTGTGTGTTCTTGACAACTGATGTGATCTATTTCTGAACTTTGCATGAATTTTGCCTTCTGCTCCTTAGATGCTCTTCGTGGCTATCAATAATAATGAGTTCATATTTCACAATTGATTTGAACAGATATTTGTACTATTTTTTGGCTCAATTCTTGATTCATGCTTTGCAAGTTAACTCTAGATCCAAGGTTTACAACTTGACCTTGATCTTTAGTTAGATATGTTTTAGATCCATTAGGATGCTTTAAAACATTTACATAAAGCTTGCTTGACCCTTAAGTTATGATTTAAAACAAATTAAAAATCTATAAATAGAATTACATTGCTTTATCCATCGTGTAAAAATTAGATCCAATTTTTACAGGTTCTTTAAGTTACTATTGGTTCTGATGATCAGTTTTCTTGGTCGTCGGTGTTCCTTTCTTGAACTGGTCATTGGGTATGCCTTTTCTGTTCAATCAATTTTGTTCTCAAAACTGTGTCACCGATGATTCTTGTTGTCGCCAATGATGATTTTCAATTCCATACTTAGCATTTTTCATGACCTTTGTGTTTTGTCGGGTATGCTCATTTTTCACCTGTAATACTTGTAGTCCGCCTGTAATTCTTGTAGTCCATCGGTGATCTCTGTCAATGTTTTTCACTAAGTATACTAATGGAAAAATTAATGTCATCAGTAGCAACTTATGTGCGTTACCTTCCGAGGTTTAGCATGTTGTAAAATTTAAAATATAGTATAAGGGACACCCTATATATGCCCCCTCCTTATCATGACTACCCACTAGGTAGGATAAGGAAGAGAAAGAGGATGCCTACTTCACAAGGTAAGGAGATATCCAACTTAACAACAAGATACACTATATCGTTAGCAAAGAGTATTGACCCTTAGCTCTAAAAGAATACATAATTGTGAAATGGATATGTCACATATGGAAAAAGGATCCACAAAGAGGAAGAGATCTTATCATCAAGACCCCCAAAATAGAGGAGTGCTTAGGATAAAATGTCATCTTCTAAAGAAAAAAGGGACCAAATATTCAATCATCAAGCACCCTGATATCAAGAAGAAGAGGAATCTTGAAATGAAGGAATCAAACTCTAACTCAAAGCAAGGGCAAGAGTTTATAAAGAAACATAATTTTCAAAATAAAGAAAAGGTGATGACCTAGGATAATCACCTCTCATATAAGAGGGTATCCATAGCCCAAAACATAAATATTTATACGGGAATAATGTTGTAGAATAAACAAATGCCACTACGCTAAGGAAATTAGATCCTTAGATAGAGGAAGAAGGAGAATAACTTGCCCCCCAGGGATGAAAGAAAGGGATATACCAAATTATATCAAGATATGTTGTAATAAAGAGATATCTTTGCAAAACAAATGTCCTAGAAAATATTATTATGAGCAAAGGAAATATGTACCATAATAGAAAGTTATAAGGATAGAATGTAGAAAGAATAACAAATTAGACTCAAAACAAAATACATGATAAGAGCAAAATGGATCCTAGAAGATTGGAAGGAAATACCTCTTTCCGCCTACTTAAGAGACAAGAGGAGGATAAATATTATCTAATTTATAGACGAACAAGGGGAATGCCCTGTATCAAAATTATGAATAAATTGTAATACCACACGTGAATGAGATATAATTCCTAAAGCATCTCTTTCTCTAACATAAAGTTTTAAATGCACTCAATCAGCAAGTATATGCGTATTAATGTAATGAAAAGGACATTTGTATTTAGAGAGAGCATTTTTCAGCATAGGTTTAAAGATTTATTTTGTAGAATTCATTAGTTGGACATACACTCTCTTAGCCACATCTTGAGGAGTATCAAGGTGATATAAGGATGGTGTTGGAAGAAGAACATGAAGAGGAGGATGATAGTTAAGATCAGCCACCTTGAATTGAGAAGGTGGGAAGCCTATACCATGCATATCTTGTTTAGGGGATGAATGAATCGAGTTTTAATGCCATGTTCACTAACACCAAGCCCTAAACCCTTATAGCCTTGTTTATCCACCATAGTGTATCTAGTAGTGTACACATCTTGCAAAGATTCTACATGAGGTGATTGATTATGGTGTTCATGAGAAAATGTTGTGTATGGTGGAATGATAGTTTTAGAAGACATTTCTTGCTTTTTCCCTTTAATATCATCATGGATCCGATAGGAAGGGGAAGGTAAATGAAATAATTCTTGAACATAGGTATCATGAACCCTAGCTTGAGCCTCATTAAAAGTGTGGGAATAACTAGCGATAGAAGATGGAGAAATAGAAATAGGAATATTAGGAATTGGATTAGGCATGATCAGATTAATATTAGGAGGATTAGGAACTAGATTAGGAATTATAGTATTATGATTAGGAAGATTAGTAAATGGGGTATCATCTACCCAATTCTTCACATTATCCAAAAGAGCAATAACTCCACTACACAAATCCTTGATAAAAGTTTTGAAAGTGGGAATCTTGGTATTAGTTAATCTCATAATAGCATAAGCAAGTGAAGCATGAAGAGTAAAAAAAATGATTAAATGGATGATACTTTCATAAAAATCATAAGTACTATAAAGAGATGTTAATAGAAGAATAATGAGGAAAATAACCATACACCAAAGCATCTTGAAGATTCTCATAATTTAGTATGTATGCAAAAGCTAGTAGCTAAGGAAAAGAGGCAAGGCATCTAACACCAAAAACAAAGAGTTGTCTATCGTAGGTTCAAAAAAATGTAATAGAAAGATTTTTACATATATATGAATTGTTACATTTAAAATTAGAATGTTTATTGAAATGTGAGGGGAAGATAAGATGTTCCTTTTATCCTAAAATAGACAAAGGAAGGATCAATACATAAATGAATCAATCGATTGGAAATGATAGGAAAGAGGAAGACCTTAGATTCTGTTTATAGAAAAGAATGTGTGATAGGTTTAGAAAGATTAAGAAATATAATTGAAATGAATAATAGAAAATTACTATAAACCTTGAAATGTTACAAAACTGAAGAATGGTGTTTTCAGGGGTTTGTACTGAGTTTCTAGAAAATCAGCAAAAGGATCTGGAATAGAAACACAGAGACGAACAAAACACAGAAATATTTTTTTGATTTGAAAAAATTATGATTTTGACCGTCAAGTCAATGTCACCATTGACCTATAATTTCTGATTCTGACCTAGGGCACAATCAACCTCTAAAATCTTTGATAGAAAATTAGTTTCTGGATCCCGATAGTTTGCTTAAAAGGGTATCCAAATCTGCACTCCAACTCGCTGTTATGAACCTGTCCCTGTAAGAAAAATGGTTTGTTTTTTTGGGGGGAGGGGTTTGCCTTAGTCAAACCCTGATTTAGAAATTAACATTGAAATCAATAATTGAAATAAATAATGCTAGCAAGTCATACAAGTAAATCTAATAATAAAGCTATGATAATCAATAGATATGCAATTGTACTTTGAATGTAAACAAGTATGTAAATATGAAAGCTTGGACTCAATATTAGAAACCATAAACCTCAATGATTGTATTCTTAAAATCCACCTTGAAGAGAGAATGAATGAATCTTGAGGATGCACTAAGGATCTTGAAGGAAGATCAAACCACCATGATGGATAGATCTAGGGCTTGAATGATGAATCTTGAATGCTTGAACCAAATCCCTTCAAAGGCTTGAATGCTTGAATCCTTAATCTTCAAAGGAGAAATTGAATGCTTGAGAGGAAGAATTGAATTCTTTGAAAGCTTAAAAACATGTAGAATAATGGATTCTTGAACTTCTTTCTCGATGACAGTTATTCACTTAAAGAGACTTAGAGAAAATGAGAGGAGAAAACTTCCTTATATATGAATCTAGGCCACAATCTTCTAGAGATGCCTGCATAGGAGAATTAAATTCCAATTAGACCTATAACCCTAGAAGAGGACCTATATTACATATAATTTAAGATCCATCGCTTTGGAACCCAAAACATTCAACCCAGAAGTGGGAAATGAACTTTTAATGACCCTTGGAAGTCAACAAACTTTCAAACTGTAAAGGGGGAGATGGGTCAAAATTGAGGTCAACCTTGAACTAGGTCAAGGTATAGGTCAAACTTGACCCAGGGAGTCAAAACCCTTAGAAAATGTGCCAAATGGGATGGATGGTGCCTAGAGAGGCCTAATCATGGTCCTAAAGAGGCACAAAAGTAGGAGAGGATGCAGAAATAAGGGGACAATATGTTGATGGTCAAAAACACCCCCTAAGGAGGGCTAAACTTTATTATCATGGAAGTGCTTCCATTTTAAGACAATACAACCTTGAATCCTTTGAATGCAACATAAGAAAGTAAGATTCTTACTCCTTCTAGTCTAGAAATGAGAATAAAGGTTTCTCCATAATCAATACCTTATTCTTGTGCATACCCTTGCATACTAATCTTGATTTGTCTCTTGTGACTTCTCCATTCTCATTCAGCTTGTTTCTGAATATCCACTTGGTACCGATGACATTCTTGTCATCAGGTCTCGGTACTAGTGTCCATGTACTATTCTTCTCAATCTGTTCTATTTCTTCATTCATAGCACTAACTCATTCTTCATTCTCAAGTGTATTATTAACAAATTTAGGCTCAAAATCACAATGTAAACATCTAGTGCTTAGTGACTTACTTCTTGTTCCCATTCTAGCCTTCTTGTCTCCTATGATCTGATTCTATGGATGATTTCTTCTGACATACTTGGGAATTCTTGGTTCAATTCTTTTTCCATCATTCTTCTCATCTTTTTGACTTTCATTCTTATCTCCATCGCTTGGCACATCATCTTGAGTGTTATCTTGATTTTAGGTAATTGAAGCCTGATGCTCAGGTTAAATGTTTTGTTTCTCAGGAGTGATACATTGTTGCTCGGGTAGAGTGTCAAGTTCTTTAGTATAAACAAACTTGTTGTAGTCCACTAGTTCTCGTCTTCTTTCCTTATCATTCTTTTCTAAAAATTCATTCATCTTTACATTTTCACTTTCAATGATCTTGTTAGATGACTTGTTAAGACATTTATAAGCCTTGATTTTGATGGAATACCCTAGAAAGATTCCTTCATCACTTTTGGAGTCAAGCTTTCCATTTCTATCATCCTTCAAAATATAACACTGACTACCAAAGATTCTAAAGTAACTTACATTGGGTGTGTGACCATACCAAAGCTCGTAGGGTGTCTTCTTTGTGTCCTTTTTCAATTATACTCTGTTCAATTTGTAGAGAGTAGTACTGATAGCTTCCCTCTAGAAATTTTGAGTGATACTTTTCTCAATCATCAATGTTCTTTGACAGTCAACAATTAATATGTTTCTCCTCTTAGCAATTCCATTTTGTTGTGGTGTTCTCGGTGCAGAAACCTATCTTTTAATTCCATGCTCATTACAAAAATTAGTGAATTCATCTGAAATAAATTCCCCTCCTCATTTCAGTTTCTTATCACTTTTTTTTTCAACCATATCCTTATAACATTTAAACATCTTGAATTCTTCTGATTTATCTTTTAAGAACATAGCTATCATCATTCTAGAATAATCATCAACAAAGAGAATGAAATACCTATCTCCATTGTAAGTCTTTGTCCTCATGGGTCCACATAGATTAGTATGGACCAATTTTAGAATTCTATTAGATGTATGGGCTTTACTCTCGAAACTAGAGTTTTCCATCCTACCTTTTTGATAGTTCTTGCAAATGATATGATCGGGATTTGACATGCTCAGTAAGCCTCTGAATTTTCTTTTATTGCTTATCTTTATCATGTTGTAAAAATTTACATGACATAATATTTTGTGCCACAACCATATGTCTTCATTTCTATCCATTAAACAAGTGGTGTTAATTTCATCAAGATAGAAAAGGTTACCTTTTGTCTGCTCACCAGTTCTGATCAAAATTCCTGATTCATTGATGATCTTTGCCTTCTTATTCTCAAATTCTACTCGGTGACTTGTATTGTTCAGCTGTAAAACAGTTTACAGATTATAATTTAGTCGTTTTACCTAGTAAGAATTTTCACATTTGATTAGGTTATTCAACATTATGGTTCCTTTACCTTCAACTAGAGAAGGTGTGTCATTATGCATTCTTATTGAACCACCATTATAGTATTCAAAATTTTCAAAATTTTTGTTATCACCGGTCATGTGGTGAGTGCATCCACTATCTATGATCCAAAAAATATTCTTAATAACCTAAGATATGAGTGTAGTTTCTACATACCTTTCTTCTTCTTCATCTGAATAATCCTTCATGGCTACAAATACCATCTCAATGTCTTCTTTAGATTCAGTGTCAGTATCATCAACTTTGTTCTCAGCTAGGTAACAAGATTTCTTTCCTTTGTCCTTTTATTCATGGGTATCTCTTATTTCAATTTGTCCATTTCTTTGGTAATCTCTATTATCACCTTGGTCAAACTCCTTTTCATATGTTTTTTCATTACTTTTGTCATCTTTTCTTCTGTTAGGATATCTTGTAGCAAAGTGTCCAACCTCTTTACAATTAAAAAATGCAAGTGGTAATTTATCTTTGTATCTACCTTTACGTCTCTACAGTCTTCTTGCCATTAGTGCTTCAATCTCATCAATTCCTTGATCCTCATTATCACTTTCACTATCATTCCTCATAGTGTGTCTACGACTTGAGTTACTTATTTTCAAAGAAGTTTTGAATGCAGATTCTATAGATGGTAAGACACTATTATCAAAGTTATTCATCTCAAATGAAACCAGTCTACCAATCAAACTATCTAGAGTAATTGTATTGTTTGCAACTGCTCTCATATCTTGTATAATAGAAGGTCTAATAGAATATATAGGAAGTAAGGTTCTTAAGATTTTACTTACCACTGTTTCCTCCTCAAGTACACCTCTAACTCCTCGGATAGCATTGACTAACTTTTTAATTCTGTAGCTATACTGAGTTATATTTTCTCCTTCTTTCATCCTTACATCATCAAACCTCCCTCTTAGGCTTTCTACCTTGGCTCTTAGTACAATAACATCTCCTCCATGTACCAGCTTCAACTTATCCCACATTTTCTTTTCAAAGGTGCACATTTTGACATCTTCAAACACAGCATCAGAGAGTGATGAGGCAAGTTCCATCATCATGCAATTATTCTCATGATTTTCTCTCAGTTTCTCAAGAGTATGAGGACATGTAGGCAACACATATTCAGTATCAAGGTGTTGAGTAACATCATTACCAATACCTAGTAGGTGGAGTCTTATCCTACTTTTCCATGATGCAAAGTTGTCTTTATTTAACTTGGGCACATCTCGTTTGTCTATCTTGTGATATTTTGCTTGAGCTGTTAAACTCCCTTTCTAAGAACACAAGCTGTGATATCAATTGTTAGAAATAACTAAGAGGGGGGAGGATGAATCAGTGGCCTCAAAAATATTCCAATAAATCAACCCAAAAACTTAGTACCACAATATTAAGCCTCTAGTTATCTTCAGTCCTACAAGATGTATGCCTTCAAATATACTTATCAAATTACTACTACTCAAAGTGTTGTGTTAAAGCTTATTCTTAATGTTTACCGAATAGCAGTCTTTAATTTACTGAATAACAGTAAATTGCTTAGTGTATACCGATCAATCCAGATTAGTTATGTGTAATGCAAAATACTAAAGTAATGACTCATAAACACATTGACATGTGGATTTTTAACATCAAAACCTTGTTAAGGGAAAAACCACTTGGGACCGGTAACCCAAAATTTTCACTCTTCTGAAGTGAGCTCGGTGAATATCCAACCCTATTAAAGGTTACAAACACATTGTTAGGTGTGACCTTGTTAGAGGATTTAAAAGATTAGTTTGTCACTTGATATCGGGCATCTCTATGTTTCCTTCTATGACCAAACCCTGGTTTGTCAAATGGTATCTGGCATCTCATTCTATCTTCCTGATCAAAATTTTGATACTCCTTGAGATGTATCTCAATATAGAAAGGATCTTTAAATACTGCTCGGTTAAGAGAATTTCTGAATCAATGGTTAAAATTTAACAATAAATGATCTGTTCACATATACAACTTATACTTGCATATTTTTAGATCTATTATAAGCTCATTAAACCATTCTGATCAATATATCTTTTCAATACCTTTGCTCCACTTTTAGTTCTGCTTGGTGATGCTGTTTTTTGTTGCTCGGTGTCCACAAAAATATTTATCTCTTTATTTAGATTGATTGATCAGGAGTGTATGAATTTTTTCTTCATTAGTTTCTCTCCAGCATCCTCTTTTTCAATCACTCCCCTTAATTCATAATGAATTAAGTTGTCTCTTTATCGACATCATATCACTATTTCTCTCTTCTTGATTTTCTTGTTCTTGGCATCGTCTGCAATATTTTCCAATGCTGATTTAAAGCATAAATCTTATTTTATCTCGTAGAAATCTTCTTTCCAAATGGATAAAACAACTTTAAATATTTTACTTATCTTGTCGATGAAAACAATGATAACAACCAGTTAAGTCTATTTTTAGCTCTTCCTGCTAGATATTTTGTCATTTTTGAACTCTAGTTAACTTTGGTGTTTTCACTCTTTGATAGCTTTGATAAACACTTTAGTTCTCCTTAGGCTACTCTGTCGGTGTTGTTTGTCTATCAAGGTTCTCTATCCTTTGGGCTTCACTGCAAAGTTTTTCCCATCAGCTAACACTGTAATTCTAGCCATCGGTAATGCTTGTGATTCTATTATTTTGTAATGCTCGTCGGTTTATTTTCTCAGGCATCACTGTGACTTAACTTTTGGTTATCTCTATCCATCGAGTTCCACTAGCCATCGGTGTTTAAAGTCACTTAGTGAATGCTTGAATTTTATGCATTAGTGAAAGTATAATCTTTATCTCTTTGATTCTCTGAAGTATTTGACACTTTGATTATAACTGATTAGATTATATCAAGTTGACATCAATGAAAATACAATCCATTAAATGATTTAATGTCTTGCATTATCTTGCTATATTTCAGTGATAAAATTAACATCTTCAAACATTCAATTAGTTACATGTCATTAGATTATCTGTACCAATCATTCACAATGTACGCATAACTGCAGAAAGAAAGAGGACTAACAAAATTCAATGATCTTTCTAAACCTTAGCCACTATATTATTCTTCAGAGAGAATTACAAACATCAAATGCTTGAGGACATGAAAAATGTCACAGAAATCTCTTACATAATCTAAAAACCAAGAAATGATGCATTCCATGATTATGCATCACAAAAAGGAAATAAAACAAATGCAGATATTCAAAAAACCATTACAATGTTTCATTAAAGATGCAAACAAACTCACTTAAAACCTCATCTTGGTCATTCCTATGGTTTTCCTGGACTGGACAAGTGAGCTAGGAGTGGTAATTTTAGCTACAACTTCAAAATTTGTTAATTTTCCAATGGCATCCTCATTCTTAGATCCAAGCATGCACTCTAGTATTCTAATGGATTCCATACTAGCTAAAAATCTGATTGGACAACCCTGTCAATGAATGAGACTTGGCTTCCCAATGTTGGCCACTTCTCTCATTTTATTATGCTACTTAGAATCCTCTGCCTTAGAAAACAATGGTTTCTCAACATGCTTTTCACAAAAAACCTTCTATAATATTGAAAAAATAACTTTCTTCAATGTCTTTGTCAATTTCCACATATTGGAAAGTTTCCTCTTTAGTTGCAAGTTCATGAACCAATCTATCATCATAATGATTTACACCCTCCAGCTGCTACAAAATTGCAGATATGGTTATGACCATATCTTCCTCATATTTATCAACATAAGAAGGGAGATCATCAAATAAGAACCTAAAACCCTCATCTTTATCATTTCCCTGTTGATCGTTACCCTTCTATTCCAATTGACCGTCAGTTATAGGTAATGGCATGTCTTCCTCACTTTCAACAAAAAAGGAAGCTCATTGAACAAATCAACCAAGAGTTCAGGATGAGCATCATTTTCATTTTTTATGCCTTGATGTCCTAAACTAACATAGTCATCACTCAACACTAACATTTATGATTTTCCCTTTTCTTCATCACACGAAAGCTCATCTACCACAAGTCCTTTCTCTTCTATCATCTCAACTGCTTTTCTCTTATCACTACAACAATCCTTTTGGTTGATAATAGGTCAATCAAGATAAAGAGAAAAATAAGTGGGAAAAGAAGTTTGACTTGGATACAGACCCTGAGAAACATGAGGGGTCTCTTGGGATATACAATTTTCTTGAATAGACTGCTCTTGTAGAGTGTTGGACTGAATCTTCTCAAGTATAGGCTCTTGGAAAGAAAGATCACTTCTAAAACTTGAAAAGTTAAATTTAGAGGACCTGGAAGGGTCACCTTGTTTAAAGCTTGGAATATTAAGTTCCTTATCTTTCATTTTTTGTTCCTTTATAGCCAACGCCCTCACAAGACCTTCCTCATATTGTCTCAGGTGCATTCCCATCTTAGAAAGAAATGTTTGACAAGCTACTTCTTCATTCTACAACACTTCTGAATTTTCTTCTATAGAAAACTCATCATTTATGAAAGTAAGTGTGAAATTTGGAGTTACCTTCTCAAAGTATGGGTTTAGAAGATATCCTTCTTGGGAAGATTCATCATTTACACCACTAAAATATTCTCCTTGTTGATTATAGAATGTAGTCACATTAGGTTGTGCATCTTATTGTGGCACTGTCCCACTAGGAGATGCATCCAAACATGTACTTCATGCATTTTGTACCATGAATGTTTGATTCACCAACCATTTCAAACATGTAGCCTAACTATGCAGTTGATTGCAGGGAAAACACCAATCATTTTCCTTTGCTGCTAGGTAGTAGCCCTGGTAATCCGACTGCTCATATTGTAGATCTATTTCTCGCTACCTCTTGATCTGAGAAAAATTCTCAGTAAGGGTCTGCAATAAACTCTCAATTTTTTGTTGACTATTTTTCATTTCTTGCAGTTCTAGATATTCCAAGTTCTGAAGCTGACTAGAAATATCTTCATGCTGACTTGCAAAGAAATAGTCTCCTTGAGATTGGTTATAAATCTGGGTGTGTTTGCAATCAAGTTGAGTAGGGGTGGTTGGGTGGTAAGCATGATGAGATTATTTGGCATATTGGTAACTTATTGAAGTAGTGTTGTCTTGAGGGAAACTAGCAACATGAGGATTTTTATATGGCTAATATGAAGGTGTATAGATAACACCTTCATAAATTGGAGAATTATAGGTCATGCTCTTATCAAGTTAAGACATGTTAAAACATTCATATGAGCTAGAAAACTGATTGAAATCACTAAGAAACTAGAAAAACAAACTTTCTTTTTGGAGTACATACTAGCAGTTTATCTGCTTGAAATGAGTAGATACTTGATTAGAGTCGCCAAGTGTACTACTTTAGTGCCTCCAAAGGCATAATATACTATTTTTTACACCAAAAAACAACAAATAAATAACAAAAGTAGACTGAAATCCTTCTCTCTTGTCCCACTGGGTGTGCCAAAACTATTATACACCTAATTTACACCCTACTAAACTCAAGAGTCTAATTATCTAGTATAACATGGGATACACTTCTAGGTTGTGGGACCTTGCTAAAATTGAAGTGAAACGCCTGGATTATAGGTTGGTTCCTCTTGGATAATCACATATTCTTCTCTTGAAACTTGAAATAAAACATGGGAGGAAAAGGGATAGAAGGAAACTAAAAGAAAATAAAGCAAGAACTTAATCTATTAGGTGATACACCAGATATGACATGAATCTTAATGAAATGGATAGGTGTTAGCATGAAATCTCTGACTTAAAGAAAGTATAACCTTTTGAATAGGCTTTCAAAAGTGTTTCATAGAGAGGTCTGAGATGAAACTATTTAGGAAAAGAAAAGATTTCACAAAAATAGCTTACATGAGCCTAAAAATGGACTATAACCTACAAGAAAATATTCACTCTAGCAGGAAGGTATTGAAATGAGACAAGATAAGAGGGAATGGAAAAAATTCACTGGATTATGTCTACCAATCATTCACAATGTATGCAAAACTGTAGAAATAAAGAAAACTAACATAACTCAGTGATCTTTCCAAACCTCAGCCATTGTATTATGCTTCAGAGATAATTACAAACATGAAAAACTTGAGGACATGGAAAGTGTCATAGAAATCTCTTATATAATCTAAAAAAAGTGAGTGAGAATTACTAACATATGAAAATTTGAGGACAGGAAAATGTCACAAAATTTTGTACATAAGCCGAACCTCAATAAAAAACCTTTAAAACCTACTTATATACAAACTCCTCCACCACCAAGGATCGGGAGTCAATGCAATCAGATCATATTAGAAAACTTAGAGTTACAAAAGATATTCTTGAAAACAATCAGAAACCCTAAAATAGTCAAATTTGTTCATTAATGCACCCTAGAAAATATCCTATATGACTAAATATGTCTTGGATATATCTCCCATCACCATAACTTCAACCGAAAAGATCATCCTGGTCCATCTACCTTGTCTCCAACTTGAAAAATCATTCCACCACCGTGAAAACCCTGAGATAAGATTTAAATATTTGAAATATCTGATTGTAATGGTCATAGGTGGAAAAAAAAATCTCATCAACGGTCTTGAACAAGACTCTATCCCCTTTTAAAATGCAATCATTGATCTTATCTAAGTTACCCATGAGCTCAGGATCTCAAACTACTACATGGGAAGCAGGTACAATGCCTCATACACTATATGTCATGAATCTTAACTTTAAGGCAATGTGCTAGCCCCATGATGAACACCAACTAAATCGGGCATTAATCTTAAGCCTTTTCTTCAAAACTGTAGGTCCCACTTAACTAGGAAGGACACGTGTCAAATTGTCGCTAAGCCCTGGACACTAAACATCTTGCACATTTCTCTTTAAGGCTTAGTGCACACCATAGATTCAACCCTAATCCAACTGCAGATCAACTTCACTTAGATTGACTATCTTTCCATGTGTCACTCTGTCATGAACCCATGAGCAATAAAAGGTGAGAATATCCTACTTTGAGGCTTAACACCGACCGTCAGATCAATCTTATATATGCTAGTTGTCTTTAACTTATCTTTAACCTGGAGCACCTTGGTCTATCTTTAGTTCTATTTCAAGATTCATAGATAAAAAAAATCTCTTAGTCTTGGTGTGATTTTTTTAACTCTTGGTTTGTTTTGAGATTCAGGGAAAATCACTAATCTGATCTTGCACTTGAACACTTGTCTACATCTTGTTAACTCTCATTCTTGTATCTCTAAATCATTCAATCCTTTGGCTTGATTTTGACTTATCTTCAAATTTATTGATAACCCTAAATCTCAATCTTGATCAATGACCAGCCTATGATCTCAAAATAATTTTCTTAACCCCAGGTATGTTCTGATATTAAGAGATAAGACATATCATAAATCTCCAAATGAAAGAATTAACTCTATTTCTATCTTTGGATTTAGAGAAAAGGAATATCTATGAGTCGTTGAACATTTTCTTTAACTCTAGTCCCATTCTGAGATTGAGTGAACACCACACATCTGAGACATGATGAACGATCCTTGCTCAATATTCAACCACTTGGCTTGACTTAGGTTTGATCTCAAGATTTAGAGATAAAATCCCATTTCTCAATCTCCAAATGATTGACTTAACCCATCTCAGATTATGAGATCCAATGGCAAAGGCTATCTTTGAATCTCCAAATATATATCTTGATCAGAATTAACTCACAAGATATAGCGATAACCAAACAATCTAATTTACATCGATGGTCCTCACTGAGTCTCCAAATCTTTTCCTAGTTAACCGCATCATCACTAGATCAAGAGATAAACATAAAAAATCAAGCACTAACCTTTTTGCTAGATCGCTAAATGTTAATAATTTAATCGTGAACATTATGAGATCAGGAGATAAAATACTAGAACCGCGCTTGCCAAGAAAATATAACCTATTGCTCCAAGTCTCCAGACTATGAGGAAGATTCCATCTTGATTGTTAGATTAGGAGACAAGGCATAAAAGATAAAGTGGTGTATGGCTAATAAGACTTAAGTGACCTTGAAAAAGTAATGTGATTTTATAACAAGCCACAAAGACTTAAGGTTTTAAGGGATTTTCTCTTAAAATGAAACAAGGGTTTCAAGCTAGAAATAAGAACATTGCAAAAACAAGAAAAGGACAAGAAGCCATGTACAAATCTCATACAAGATGGACTCAACCCTTGCAGAGGCCACATTTACTCCACTTGTAAGCCAAAAGAACATAGGATAGGATATTTGGGTAACCTTTTGGCAATTTTTGTTGAATGTCTTCCTTCTAGACATATGAAAACCAGTGGCCTTTGACATTCCATTGAGCATAGGAGTTTCAAGACGCACAAAAGAGAAACCTAGGAAACAAAACAACTGAAAAAGAGGAGGAAAACAACAAGAAATAAACAAACCAAAATAAGGAAAATACCTATTTACAACAACAACTGACTGTGCAACAACACTTAGAGGAAAATAGAAAAATTCCTGTCCTATTCTAAATTAACCAGTATAGAAATTGGTCAAATGAAACCATTTATTGGATAGTTAAAATAACACCCCTTTCTAAGAAAGAACTGATGCATTCCATGATTATGCATCACAAAAAGGATATATAACAAATGTAGATATTCAAACAACCATTACAATATTTCATTAAAGATGCAAACAAACTCACTTACAACCTATTCTTGGTCATGTCTATGGTTGTCCTAGACTGAACAAGTGAGCTAGAAGTGATGATTTTTAGCTACAACTTCAAAATTGGATACTTTTCCAATTGCATCCTCATACTTAGATGCAAGCATGCACTCTGGTATTTCAATGGATTCCATACTGGCTAAAAATATTATTGGAAAACCTTATGAATGAATGAAACTTGGCTTCCCAATGTTGGCCACTTCTCTCATTTGATTATGCTTCTTACAACCCTCTTCCTTAGGAAACAATGGTTCCTCAACAAGGTTTTCACAAAAACCTTCTATAATATTGAAAAAATAACTTTCTTCAAGGTTTTTGTCACCTTCCACATATTGGAAAGTTTCCTCTTTAGTTGCAAGTTGATGAACCAATTTATCATTATAATGATTTACACCATCTAGCTACTGCAAAATTGTAGATGTGGTTCTGACCATATCTTCCTCATCCTTACCAACATAAGAAGGGAATTCACCAAATAAGAGCCTAAAACCCTCATATTTATCATTTCCTTGCTAATGGTTACCATTTTGTTCCAATTGACTCTCAGCCATAGGTAATGGCATGTCTTCCTCACTTTCAACAAAAAAGGAAGCTTATTGAACAACTCAACCAAGAGTTAGGGTTGAGCATCATTTTCCTTTTTTATGCCTTGTCCCAACCTATCATAGTCATCAATCAACACTAACATTTCTGAATTTCCTCTTTCTTCATGACATGAAAGCTCATCCACCACAATTCCTTTCTCTTCTATCATTTCAACAACTTTTCTCTTATCACTACAACTATCCTCTTTGTTGAAAATAGGTCTATTAGGATAAAGAGAAAAAGAGGTGGGACAAGAAGGTTGACTTGTAGAAGGACCCTGATAAACTTGAGGGGTCTCTTGGGATATACAAATTTCTTGAACAGGATGCTCTTGTAGAGTGGTGGACTGAATCTTTTCAAGTATAGGCTCTTGGAAAGAACGATCGCTCTTAAAAATTGGAAAGTTAAATTTAAAGGACCTAGAAAGGTCACCCTATTTAAAGATTGGAATATTAAGTTCCTTCTCTTTAATTTGTTGTTCCTTTATAGCCAATGCCCTCACAAGAACCTCCTTATATTGTCTCAAATGCATTCCCGACTCAGGAAGATATGTATGACAAGCTACTGCTTCATTCTGCAACACTTCTAACTGCTCTTCAACATGAAACTCATCATTTATGAAAGTAAGTAGGGAATTTAGATTTCCCTTCTCAAAGTATGGGTTTAGAAGATATCCTACTTGGGAAGATTCACCTTTTACACCAATAAAATATTATCCTTGTTGATTAAAGAATGCAGTCCCATTAGGTTGTACATCTTGTTGTTGCACTGACCCACTAGAAGATGCATCCAAATGTGTTCTTGATGCATTTTGTACCATGATGTTATGATTCACCAACCAAGTCAAACATGTATCCTGACTATGCGGTTGATTCTAGGGAAAACACCATTCATTTTCCTCTATTGCTAGGTAGTAGTCCTGGTAAGCCAACTGCTCATACTGTAGATCTATTTCTTGTTGCCTCTTGATCTCAGACAACTTCTCAGTAAGGGTCTGCAATAAAATCTCAAATTTTTGTTGAATATTTCTCATTTCTTGCACTTATATATATTCCAAGTTTTGAAGCTGAAAGGAAATATCTTCATGCTGACTTGGCATGAAATAGTCTCCTTGTGACTGGTTATAAACCTAAGTGTGCTTCTAGTCAGGTTGAGCAGAAGTGGTTGGGTGGTAAGCATGATGAGCTTATTGGGCATACTGGTAACTTATTGAAGTAGTGTTTTCTTGAGGGAAACTAGCAGCATGATTATTTTTATATGGCTAATATGAAGGTTTATAGACAACACCTTCATACAATAGAGGCTGATAGGGAATGCTCTTATCAAATGAATACATTTTGAAACATTCATATAAGTTGGAAAACTGATTGAAATCACTAAAAATTTGGAAAAACAAACTTGCTTTTTCCACATACTAGCACATTATCTTCTTGAAACTAGTAGATACTTGATTAGAGTCACTATGTGTGCTACTTTGGTGCCTTAAAAGGCATAATATAATATTTTTCACACCAAAAAGCAACAAAGAAATCACAAAAGTGGACTGAAAACTAGTCCTCTTATCCCACTAGGCATTCTGAAACTGTTATGCACCAAATTTTCACCCTACTAAACTCGAGAGTCTAATGATCTGGTATAACATGGGATTCACTTTTAGGTTGTGTGACATTTCTAAACTTGAATTGAAAAATTCAGATTCTAGGTTGATTCCTCTTGGATAATCACCTATTCTTCTCTTGACCCTTTAAATAAAACTTGGGAGGAAAAGGGATAGAAGGAAACTAAAAGATAATAAAGAAAGAACATAATCTATTAGGTGATACACTGGATATAACATGAATCATAACAAAATGGATAAGAGTTAGCATGAAATATCTATCTTAAAGCAAGTACAAACTTCTAAATAGGATTGCAAAATTTTTTCATAGAAAGGTGAAGAAACTATTTAGGGAAAGAAAAGATTTCACAAAAATAGCTTACATGAGCCTAAACATGGACTATGACCTACAAGATAACATTCACTCCAGCGGGAAGGTATTGAAATGCAACAAGATAAAAGGGAATGGAAAAAATTTACAAGATTATCTCTATTAATCAGTCACAATATACATGAAACTGTAGAAAGAAAGAGGAATAACATAACTTAGAGATCTCTCTAAACCTCAACCACTGTATTATGCTTCAGAGAGAATTATAGACATGAAAAACTTGAGGATGGGGAAAATGTCACAGAAAGATCTTACATAATTTGAAAAAAATCTGTGAGAATTACAAACATACAAAAAATTGGGGACAGGAAAATGTCATAGAAAGTTTTACATAAGTCAAACCTCCATACAAAATCTTTAAAAACTATTTATATACAAACTCCTCCACCACCAAGGCTCAAGAGTCCATCCGATCAGATTAGATCAGAAAACTTATGGTTACAAAATATATTCTTGAAAACAATCAAAAACCCTAAAATGTTCAAGTTTGTTCATTAATGTACCTTGGAAAATATCCCAAACAATCAAATATGTCTTGGATATATCTCCCATCACCATAAAGTAGACTGGAAAGATCAGCCTGATCCATCTACCTTAACTTGAAAAATCATGCCACCACCATGAAAGCCCTAAGCTAAGATTTGAATATTTGAAATATCTAATTGCAACAACCATAGGTGGCACATAAAATCTCATTAGTGGTCTAGAACAAGACTTTATCTCCTTTTAAAATGCAGTCGTCAATCTTATCTAAGTTACTCGTGAGCTCAAGATCATGAACTACTACAAGGAAGGCAGGTGCAATGCCTCATACATTATCTGGCATGCATCTTAGATTTAGGTAAATTCTCTAGTCGCATAATTAACACCAACTAAACCAGGCAATAACCTTAAGCCTTGTCTTTGAAAATGTAGATCCCACTTAACCAAGAAGGACATGTGTCACATGGTCGCTAAGCCTTGAGCACTAAACATCTTGCACCTTTCTATTTAAGGATTAGCGTACACTATAGATTAAACCCTAATCTAACTTCAGATCAACTTCACTTCGATTGGCTATCTTTCCACATGGCACTCTTTCATGAACCCTTGAACAAGAAAAGGTGAGCATATACCTCTTTGAGGCATAAGGTTGACCGTTAGATCAATCTTATATCTGTTCTTTATGTTTAACTTGTCTTAAACCCAGAGCACCTTGGTCTAACTCTGGTTCTATTTTGAGATTCAAAGATAAAGAACATCTCTTAGTATCTGAATGATTTCTTTAACTCTTGGTTTGTTCTGAGATTCAATGACACCAATTGATCTAATATTGCACTTGAACACATTTCTGCATCTTGTTAAGTCTCATCCTTGTATCTCAGAATCGCTTAATTGTTTGGCTTGACTTTGACATATCTGGTGATTCAGAAATAACCCTAGATCTCAGTCTCTATCAATGGCCAACGCATGATCTAAAAACATTTTTCTTAACCCCAGGTCTATTCCAAGATTCAAAGATATCACATATCTCATAAATCATTAAATTAAAGACTTAACTCTAGTTATGTCCTCAGATTTAGCGAAAAGGCACATCTTTGAGTTGTTGTACACTTTCTTTTAATCTAGTCCTATTCTGAGATTGAGTGACCATTACACATCTGAGGCATGATCAACGATACTCGCTCAATCTTCAAACACTTGGCTTGACTCAGGTTTGATCTCAAGACTTAGAGATAAAAGGCAATCTCTGAATTATTGAATTAACCTTGCTTAGATTATGAGATCCAGCAAAAAAAAATATATTTGAATCTCCAAATATTTAACTTGACTAGACTTAACTCATGAGATCTAGCTACAACTACCCAATCTGGTCTACATTGATGGTCCTCATTGAGTCTCCAAATATTTTCCCACTTAACTACATCATCACGAGATCAAGAGATAAACATAAAAAATCAAGCACTAACCTTGTCTCTAGGTCATTGAATGTTAAGAACTTAACTTCAAACATTATGAGATCAAGAGATAAAAGAGTGGGACTAGGACAACCAAGAAAATATAACCTACTGCGCCAAGTCTCCAAACCATGAGGAATATTCCATCTTGATTGCAAGATTATGAGACAAGGAATAAAATATCATATAGCACATGGATAATAAGACTTTAGGTGACCTTGAAAAATTAATACAATTTTATAACAAGCCACAAAGACTTAAGGTTTCAAGGGTTTTTCTCTTAAAATGAAACAAGGGTTTCAAGCAAGAAACATGAACATTGTAGAAACAAGACAAGGACAAGAAGCCATGTATAGATCTCATACAAGTTGGGCTCAACCCTTGTGGGAGCCACATTTACTCCACTTATAAGCCAAAAGAGCATAGGATAGGAAATTTTGGGTAATAGTAACATTCATTGATCATGATATTTAGGGTTTAGTAATAGAACATACTAGGATATTCATACTTGTACTAAGTATGACAAGTAACATAATATAAAATTTGACCATTGTGGCATCTCTTGTTAACTACTATTTGGGAGGGCATGTTCATACCTATAGAGCGACGTGAAGTTGATACTAGACACCTACATCACTTGAAATAAATATCAAGGGTATATGTGCATAAACATCATAGCTTAAGAACATTTAAATTCCTCAATCAAGTTCAATATCATAAATATAGTTAGTACATGACAACATAACCATATAATCATAAATATAGTTAATCACTAAAGTAATATGTACATAATCATTTTCAATAATGAGAACATCACATATATAAAATAAAATATGATAGAAATGTATCAAAGGGTGCTCCACATAGATGTCAATGCAAAAGAATAATGATATGCACAATCCAATTTAAAATATACAATATCTATAATGACTCAAAAACAATAATCACAAAATGAAAAAATAAGATGCTTACATCCTTCATGATGGGATAATGATTAGTCTAGTATATGTTTATCATAAGCCCCCAATCACCTCCTTCCTGTTATTTATGAGGGTTTTGTATTATAATTAATTATTGTGATGTAACCTGATAGTCTAATAGTTATTGAGTTGTCTTTGTATTTCCAATGGTTACTGTTAGAATGAATTTAGAATAACTGAGAGGGGAGGGGTGAATCAGTTATCCTGAGGTCTAGATTTAGCAATTAAAAACTTTTTGTACTTCAGATCTACTCAACAACAGTAGCATAAATTAAAAACTTTAATCATGTAGTTTACTGTCAATTAAATTTAACTTGTAGTAACATAATAGTAAAGCAAACCATAAGCATTCACACAAGTTGACACAAGTATTTAACATGGAAACCCAATATGGGAAAGAACACTAGTAACATGCTACCAAGTTTTCAATCTTCTGAAGTGATGCCCTGTGAGGAGCCAACCATGTCAAAGGTTACAATAACACACTGCTAGGTGTGACCTGGTTAAAGGATTTAATCACCCTGTCAAGAGTGGCATTGTTAGAGGACTTAGAACATTCCAATCTGAATGTCACCTTGTTAGAGGAATTATACAAATGATTGTTAAGTCAACCTTGTTAAAGGATTTAACTGATATAATGGTAAGAAAGTAATCATCAATTTGTGATCTGATACATACAAATTACTTTGCAATTCAGATCCAATTATAGCTCTGATGTTAACTTACTGGATAGCTTGCATTATCATTTCAACCTTCTGATCTACTTGGAAATATGTCAAGCAATCACACATGAAACTTTCTACTTCTATCTTTTGCCTTCTTTGCTAGATCATGCTAAACAGTAAATGGACTATGCAAAGCTTTTTCATACACATACATTCTTCCACAGACAATGAATAACCCCTGAGGTTATCATATACCTCTTTTTCTAGGTTCGGTAAATCTTTTGCCACTTAAATAAGATCGTAGATCTTAGGTTAGGTCAGATCCAACAGATCATCCCATCTTTGCATTACATTTACTTCTCCAAAGTAGTCTCTAATTAAATCTTGAAACCATGCATTAATTACAGTTACCCATACATTAAATGACATGGATTAATCTTTAATTAACATTACATATCCCAATAAAATGAACTAAGTCAGCCAAAGATCTCAAATCTCATCATTAATCCAATTACTTTAAGTTGGCCAACATCACTGTTTCCACTTGGCAATTTCAATGGTGCTCAGCATCGAGAAACTTTTTACTCATCACATGAATCTTTTCTCAGCACAAGAAACTTTTTACTCATCACATGAGGCTTTACTCAGCACAAGAAACTTTTCTCATCATAAGAAACTTTGCTCGGCACAAGCCAAACTTGTTCGGCACAGAACAACTAGAAAAACTATCTTTGAAAGATAAACAACTAATTACTTTGCCAGAGTGCCAACTGATCAAGTACCCTTTGAATTTCCTTAACTCAACCATTCACTTGGTCTTCTTGTTAAATCTTCTTCATCAACAATAGATATGGTACTCAAATAGATAAAAATAGTCTCACCAATTAAGGTTTGACATCGATGACAAAATAACAATTGCTTGCAATGTCACTTTCCAACAATCTCCCTCTTTGGCATTGATGGAAACACAAAATATTAAAAACAATGATTTAACAAAAATAGTTACCAACCAATCCAAAAATTCACCTGTGTTCCTTGATATGAACAAATCTTCATTAATGTCTTTAGCTTCATTCTGATTCTTATCTGTAAAACATGTATCCCTCTATGTTTGTAATCACACTATAATCATTTGTGTCTAATCATTTGTAGACTCCCTCTGAGTAGATAATCACTTCAATGTTTTCAATAGTAACTTCTGTGTCTATGCAATCTTTCCCTCTTTGTAAATTCTCTTTCTCCTTATAGGTAATCTCTCCCTTCACTTCTTCATCTTTATAGGTAATCTCTCCCTCTTTGAAAACAATGCCAAAGATGTCAATATCTTTATCATGTAGATTTCCAGTATCATGCTGATCCTGTCATCTTCAGTACCACTAATTTTTCTTTTCTATCCTTGTTCATCTTCACAACTTTAGCCAGCATTCCAAAGTGTGACTTACTGTGCATCAATGTGTCAAATTTTCTGAATAAAATATTTGATGCAACAGTACCATACAAAACTTAATTAGCCTCAGTTAGGGGAATCACCCCCAATTTACCTTGTAGATACTCATGAGCATCCTTGGGTATTGCTTTTGTGAATATGTTTGCTAATTGTTTTTTAGTGTTCACATAATCCAATCTCACTTCTTTACTCTAAACTAGCTCGCTCAAGTAATGATACTTAATAGCTATATGCTTTGTCTTTGAGTGCATTACAAGATTTTTAGAAATATTAATAGCACTTGTGTTATCACAATATATGAAAACTAGGTTAATAATTTCTTCCTTCATACCTTTCAGTAGTATCTTCAACCACACAATGTTAGAATAGTTAACTATTGTTGCCACATACTCGGCTTCAGCTGTAGATTGTGAGGTACAGTTCTGTTTCTTTCTTTTCTAGGAGATCAATTTCTTACCTAAAAGAAATGCTCCACTAGTAGTGCTTTTCCTATCATCAACATTTCCAGCCCAATCAGAATCTATGTAAACTCTGAGTTCAAACTTGTCATTCCTTTTGTAGTATAGACCATAGTCCTCAATTCCTTTTAAATATCTCAGAATTCTTTTGACTGCCATCATGTGTGTTTCCTTAGGATTAGCAGAAAATCTTGCTACAATCCCAACAGCTAGGGCAATATTAGGTCTGCTGTGAACAACATATTATATTTTTCCAATCATTGACCTGTAGAGTGTTTGGTTCACTTCTTTTGTGTCATCATCTTTTGTCAGCTTCTATCCAGTAGCCATGGGTGTACTCACTGGTTTGGACTCTTCCATTCCAAAAAATTTTAGTATATCTTTGATATATTTAGATTGAGTGATACCCTGTGAGGAGCCAACCCTATGAAAGGTTACAATAACACACTACTAGGTGTGACCTGGTTAAAGGATTTAATCACCCTGTTAGGAGTGGCCTTGTTAGAGGACTTAGAACATTCCAATCTGAATGTCACCTTGTTAGAGGATTTATACAAATGACTGTTAAGTCAACCTTGTTAAAGGATTTAGTTGATACAATGGTAAGAAAGCAATCAGAAATTTGTGATCTGATACATACAACTTACTTTTTAGTTTAGATCCAATTAAAGCTCTGATGTTAACTTACTAGATAGCCTGCATTGTCATTTCAACCTTCTGATTTGCTTGGAAATCTGTCAAGCAATCCCACATGCAACTTTCTGCTTCTGCCTTTTTCCTTCTCTACTAGATCATGCTAAATAGTAAATCAACTATAAAAACCTTTTACATACACATAAATTCTTCCACATACAATGAATAACCCCTGAGGTTATCATATACCTCTCTGTCTAGGTCAGATAAATATTTTTCCACTTAAACAAGATCATAGATCTTAGGTTAGGTCAGATCCAACAGATCATCCCATCTTTGCATTACATCTACCTCTCCAAAGTAGTCTCTAATTAAATCTTGAAACCATGCATTAATTATGGTTACCCATACATTAAATGACATGGATCAATCTTTAATTAACATTACATATCTGAATAAAATCAACTATGTCGGCCAGAGATCTCAAATCTCATCATTAATCCAATTACTATAAGTCAGCCAACATCACTATTTCCACTCGGCAATTTCAATGGTGCTCGGCATCGCAAAAATTTTTACTCGTCACAAGTAACTTTACTTGGCACAAGAAACTTTGCTTGTCATAAGCAACTTTTCTTGTCATAAGCAACTTTGCTTGACACAGAATAGCCATAAAAACTATCTTTGAAAGATAAACAACTAATTACTTTGCTAGCGTGCCAACTAATCAAGTACCCTTTGAATTGCCTTAACTCAACCATTCACTTGGTCTTCTTGTTAAATCTTCTTCATAAACAATAGATATGGTACTCAAATAGATAACAATAGTCTCACCAATTAAGGTTTGACATCGATGACAAAATAACAATTGCTTGCAATGTCACTTTCCAACAGTTACACTCCCATGAGAAGCTTGCTTTGAAAGTATAAATTATTATCTATTATAGGTTTTTGAATAATATATTGGTCAGGTTTTGGAATTTGGGGTTTATCTCCCAAAATGGTTTTCTTATGTAAATCAATGTGTTTTACTATGCATGTTATTTATTTTTATTTTTGTTAAGTTTTTGTAGTTGTCGTAAATATCTGAGAGAGTTTTTGGATAACCGTCCTCTCAAGGTTAGTGTAGAATATTTGTATTCTCTCTTAGCTTATTTAAACAAGTTAGTTAACCTCCTACTAAAAAATAAATTGAAAATATTGTTATTAAAAATTGGAATCATATTTTTGATGATCAAAATCTTCCTAGTGTATGTGTATATTTGAATTATAATTGTGTTCCTCCTCTACATCCTAGTGCTTTATCTATTTATATAGTGGTTGTGTTTCTTTTTTATGTCTTTGTGTATGGTGAATTCTTCAATCTATTGTGAGCAATCTCAAGAATGACAAGTTAGTGGGTTAGCACATAGAATTCATGAAATAAGAAAGAAACCAAACAAGATCTCAACAGAACATCAGATTGAGCTAAAAACAAGTAAATTACACCCTATTCTACTTATTTGATTTCCACTTTTTGATGGATTATGGGTGTTCTCTCCAAAACACACAAATGCAATGGATCCCCAAGTAGAATGATTAAAATTGATACAATATTGGATGAAGGGAGAATGATTCAAGAACTAGTATGGAGTAACTAGTCTCAAACTTCTCCAAATGATTAAAATACTATGTTTAAAATGCAAGAAAATGCAAGAAACTATGATTGATTTTATCCAAAGGAACCTAGCATGTAATTTCTAAGTGAATTTAGCATGAAAAATATGAGCATGAAAAAAACTATGAAAATCTAAAGCAATTCTAGCATAATAACCATGCGCAATGAGAGATGGAAAATGAAGAGGAGAAGGCCTCTATTTATAGAATTTTGGAAGAGAAGAGGAGGGATTGAATGATGTAGAATCTATATAGCATCCAAATAAGAGCCACATAAGGGACACATAGGCTTGGAAGAGATGACTAATTTTGAGTCAAACTTGGCATTAAATGTTGAGTGGCTCAAGATTTCCAAGTGGGAGACAAACTTGTAAGAGGAATTTAAGAGGGATGGGTGACGATTTTGGAGAGAATTCTCTCATGTGGGTGAGCATTCTATTATCCTTAAAAAGGTTAGGAATCACCCTTTAAGTATGACTAGAGGATAGTTAGGTAGCAAAATATGCTTAGGAAGTGAGGTGATGGGGGTAGATTAGGAATAGGGTAGGTTTCTAGGTTGGATTAATAGGTTCCTAGCTAGGGTTTATATTATAATTTAAATTAGATTTGAATAAATCATAGTTCAAAAGAATTAGGGATATGCAGGAATTTTCAATAAATATAAATTTATTAAAAAGGGGATTTTTGTTAGACAAATGTATTTAAATAAAATACATTAGAATAGTATTTACATTATTGATAAATACTAGCAATGAAACTATTTAATTGATTGGATTAAATAGTTAGAGGAAAAAGGGAAATTAATATTAATATTAATATTAATATTTTTGGACGTCTACATTTTGCTCCTCTTTGATGTGGTGTCGCAAGTGACGTTACGTCAAAGACAAGAAAATAAGTTGCCCCAAAGGAAGAGGGTTTTAAGGAGTCGTTCCAAAGCAATGACGATAAAGGGTTGTGCCCCCTTGAGAAAAGAACACAAAAATATGACGTTGTGGGATTTTCTCGAAAAAGGATGCAACGGGCAGGAGGAAGAGATAGGAGGGAATAAAGAGAAGCCTTCTGAAATGCAACTAAGAATGCCAATGCAATGATAAAATTAAATGCAGCTAACAAGCTTTGGGGATCCATTTGTGTGAAAAATATGGAGAGCACATCCGATTTTGATATTGCAAGAGGAGGTATGCATCAGGTGTTAGAAAACACAGATGAAAAAATTCCTTTGCATGGACTAGATGCTCAAACCAAAGCACACTACAAAAGATGCATGTACCAGTAGCCACCAGTCACAACGCACCAAGATATAGGAGATTGAGGTAGTGGTGAGTTGGTTGAAACTGACATTAAAAAGATAAAATCAATAAAGAAGGCCTCATGACCAAGTAGTCATTCAATCCAAAGTTATTTCCATGAATAGGATTGGTGTCATGAAGGATTTCATAAGCCGATGTCAGAAGGATGCATATGGATGGAAAAAGATTGGAATTGATTGTGATTAAGAGAAAATTGTTGACAAAAGCTATGAACAGAATGAAGAGCAACGATAATTGGTCGCAAAATTGATTTGTTGGAAAACATGATTATAGTCGCAGGAGTCAAAACGTCACTGAAAATTAAAATACTGAGAGATGCCGAAAGAAACATGGTTTATTGCAATATTTTTGAGAATATTTGATCTTTTTGAAATTTTTGGAATTTGTGAATTTTTTTGGATTTTTCAAAATTTTAAATTTTTTTTGGAAATTTTGCCACATTTAGGTTGTACAATGGGACTAATAATACAAAAATATACAATCGGGAGAAGAATCGGGTAGGGAAATTTTTTGGGGAAAATGGGGGGCTTAAAGAAGGTCATTTGTGAATAGTGATTAGGAGAAAAGAGAGCATTGGAGAGAAAATTATGGCTGATGAGAGGATGAAGGGGCAGTTGGGAGAGTGCGTTCAGACATATGGGAGACCTGCGGAGCGACTAGTACTGGTGAGTGACTCAACATTACCTTGCATTTAATTTGTTAAAGTTTTTAATGCTTTTGGGAGGGTTAGGGGGGTCATTAATGAGGGTAGATGACTCAGTAGACTGAAGACGCTGGTTCATGAACTGGTGTCTATGAAGATGTCGATCCCTGGATTAATGTCTTCATACACATGAATGCCTGAACCTGCGTCTCTGAAGATGTCGGTGCCGAACCGACGTCTTCAAAGACACCAGAACCAGATTTGCATCTTCAAAGACGGTGGTCTATGGGGGAAAGAAGGTGGAGATGCTGGTGTAAGAACCAACATTTCTAGCTAAACCGATGTCTATGCCCAAAGGGGCAGAAACTGAAGGGATTGGAAATAGATGGACCCAGTGAGGGCCAGGGATGTGTCGACAAAGGATCTAAGGACAAGATGCCCCAGATTGGGAGGGGTTAGGCTTGGAATAAAAGGAATATGGGCTGACATGGTGGATTTTGAATATAGCTGGAGCAGTTCCCACCATTGGGATCTCAGGAGCATTGGCCACCGACCATGGAGTTGGAGGCCCAGCTTACAGAGGCGTACTAGGGAGTGCTAGCATTGGTTGGGTTGGAATATTTTCCCCACTAGCCTAGGCTATGAGCACACAATGGGATGATGACCACCTTGATCAAGCAGTGGCACAGTGATACAAGTACCTTCCATCTGCCTACTAGAGAGGCCACAATCACTCTTGAGGATGTCTTGTGGATTCTTAGGATACCGATCTGAGGGGCGATACCAAACTACCAATTAGAGGAAAATTATCACTATATGGAGATCGTATTTAGGAGATCTATGAGGAGGATCCCTACATATAGGACCTAGATACCCTAGTAGCCAGCCGTTGATAGACGACTGAGGTGTTTAGCATTGTTTTTAGCTGGACTGATCAGAGGACAGATTTTGGAAGATTTAGCTGGACATGTGTTTTTTATGGGATGGTCTTGGGTACTAGCAGTGATGCTAGAGGAGGGCACGACCTATTTTTGGGGGTATGTTGTCCTAGGAAAGTTGTACCATGACTTACACATGGTTACAGACCATGGGGTACGCAACATGGGGACTAGAGTCACTCTGCTATTGGTATGGACATGGGAGCACATTGTAGTGTTCAATCAATGATGGTTTGAGAGACTTGGTAGCTGGGAGAGCCATATGCATGCAAGTATAGGCTTCCATTGAGATATACCTCTATTGGTCACACCAGATACTGGTGATGGTTACTAGATGAGATCCAGGTTTTTCTGTTGGACTCCATATAAACTATGTGAGCCGTGGAGAGTGATGGAATGGCAGACGGGAGTCGAGGATGACTTTGAGGACTTTTTATACCTCTCTTATGTTCAGCCTTATTATTTTCTAGTAGGGAGGACCATCCACTAGATAGAGAGATATAGGCCATCCAGGGTCATGAGGCAGTTCAGACTGCAGCAAGGGGTCGTGGCAGAGGATGATTTACATCCTCATGTCACTAGGGAGGTGAGCGTGTGGGGTAGATACATCGATGCTATCATAGTGAGGGAATCTTGGAGGACTATGGTGAGGATAGACTTTGTGACTAGGCCCAATGTTGTTGATGTAGGTATGACTGTAGAGTATGCAGCATGGTGGGCCATACATGTGCCCTTACAGATCATAGACCCAACTCAGGTGGCTGCTCATAAGAAGCTGATAGGAGACATAGAGGTGGAGGATGGGAAAAACATAGGAGATGCCCCTGAGACTTCATTAGTAGGTCAGAGGAGGAGGCCATAGTAGAGACAGGTTTGACTTTGGACAGAGGCACATGCAGAGGATGCACAGGATCAGGGGCAACAAGGGCCACCACATGGACAAGTACAGGCACCTCAAGTTCCAACATAGGTATAGGTATAGGCACCTTAGGTGCCAGCATACGGGCTGCATGGGCCACCAACAGTTTACATTGCATAGGATACTCATGACACTATCATCGCAGAGTGAGACAGTTTACAGACTGAGTGTGCAAGAATACATGGGTTGTTGGGGATGGCAGAGGTATCAGAGGCCAGCCTGTAGACAGAGATGACCTGTATATACGGGATTTTAGCTCCAGAGACTGAATGAGCAGATACAGAAGAGGGTTCACTCAATACCCTACAGAGCAGGGTTGACTTTAGAGAGTTCTCTATGATTGATGTGACTTAGGATGCTGTAGAGATATAGACTGAGATAGGGATGCTAACAAGTCCATTGGTTACCCTTACTGAGCAGGTGGATCGGGCCATAGAACATATCATTGCATTAACCTCAGAGAGGGATGTAACATAGAGGCAGGCTGAGGCTCATAGGACTAAGAGAGATATCATGAGGTAGGTATCCAGTGCAAGGGGTATGGGATAGGTAGTGGGAGAGGCTTTTATAGCCCATAGGGATGCAGCTAGGGCAGGTAGAGAGGCAGCTCATTATCGGGTGTTATATTTTGACTTAGTCCCTAAGGCCCAGAGATAGGTATTCACTGAGAGATCATAGTCATAGAGCACAGGGCGGGCATCACAGTCTCAGGGATCTATGGGGATGCCACCACGTCCACCACTAGGGCAGAGAGATGGATCATCACAACCACCTACATGATTCATCAAAGGATTATGTGACATACACTTTTGCATTTTGATATGTACATGTATATCAACACCTCAGTGCACGACTTATGTATTTTATTGATGACAGACACTGTATTTATGATGATCGATGAGGACTCTATCATTTGATGTGATTCTATGCCTTGATCTATGTCATTTTATGATGCATATGTTTATGTGATTATTGACATTTGATGCTTCTAGGATGTGATGCATATGTATGACAAATTTTGTATGCATGATGGTTTTATTCTTATGTGTATATGATGTATGACTGATGCAAGGTGGATAATGCTTATATGATTTACTGACATGTGTGGATGCAGGATGTGATATGATTTTATGATGTATGAAATGTATATGTTGATGTTTAATGAATGATGAATCTAATGGTACATAATCAATCTAAATGAATCTTAACAATGCAAGACTACAATGGATTGAAATGATTTAACAATGCAAGATGTAAGATGAATCTAAATTTTTTAACTATGCAAGATGTAAAATGAATCTAAATTATTTAACAATGCAAGATCCTAAAATGATTAAATGATGAACTTAATGCAACTGAATGATGATCAATGCAATCTAATCATGAACCTAATGCAATCTAGTAATGAACCTAATGCAATCTATTAATGAACCTAATGCAATAATAACATGAAGAAAAACACCAGATGCAATGGATGTGATGGATACAGTGGATGAGGTGGGACCCATATTTTTGGTGTGTGTGTCACAATCAACTAATGAACTAGCCAAGAGGACTATGAAGGACCGAGAAGGGAATGTTAGCATGATGACAACTCAGGATGTTAGTGGGATGGCAAGAAGACTGGACATGTCATGAATATAAAAGGACTAAACTGAACAATTAATTACAAGTGAATAATTACAAGTAATTTATGTACAAAAGTTGTTGCTGAGGTTTGATTGGATCTTGTTGTTTGATGCGTGTGATAGTGTTGGAACACCCAGGGAATATGGGAAATGCTAAGGTTTTTTGAGATGTAATGATGGCGATGGAGGGGAGAAAGATTTTGATAGATAATGGAATGGTCCACTATGTGTGATGCCTGTTTCTAGGTTTTCATCACGCATACTTGTCCAAGGTGCCTGATTGCCAAGTTTTCACCATTGGACAAAATTTTTCTCTTTATTCTTTTTTTTTTTTTTATGTTGTCCAAACACCTATTACTGAGACAACCATTTTTTCAGCTTCATTTTTCTTCTCTTTTGAGATTTTTTCAAGACTATTTTACTTTGTTTTTGTACTTTTTTCAGGAATTTTTATACTTTTTATGGATTTTCTCAGATAAATAGAATGAACAACCATCTGTCATGCATAGAAGCACCTGAGATGAATGATATTGATAGGATCATTCAATGGTTCTCCTTCAGGAGTGGAGATTTGATATGCCCCAGAACCAAAGCATGCAGTGACAACATAGGGACCTTGTTAGGTAACTTCAAACTTACCTATCTTTTCCCGATAAGTACCCACTTTCTAAATTTCCTTTACCACAAGGGCCGCCACCTGGAAATAGCATGGGTGGAATTTCTTGTTATAGTTCCTCTTGACTCTATTTTGGTAGACAATCAAGTGATCATAGGCTTGTTGGAACTTTTCATCTAGTAGATCAAGTTGTGTGAGTTGTGCTACTCAGTAATCTTCATCATTGACCCGGCCTCTCAGTGATACTCAGAGTTATGGTAGTTCGACATCAATTGGTAAGACAACTTTAGCACCATAGAATAGGGAATATGGAGTGGTTCCTATAGCAGTATGGTAGGAAGTGCGATATGCCCAGAGGGTGGGGTTGATCTGGAGATGCCAGTCACGACCAGTATCATTGATAACTTTCTTTAGGATTTTAAGGATGGTTGTATTAGTTTCCTTAGCTTGGCCGTTACCTTGAGGAAAATATGGACTGGAGAAATAGTGATGGATATGGAGGCGAGCACACTGATCACTGACGTGTTGATTTTCAAATGGTGTTCCGTGATCCATGAAGATAGTGGAGGGTATGCTGAAGCAACAGAAAATGTGATAGAGGATGAATTTGGATATCTAGAGACCTGTAGTGAGGGTGAGCAGAATTTCATCAACCCACTTTGTAAAGTACTCTGTTGTTGTGATTATGTATTTGTGGCCTTCAGAACAGAGGGGAGTAATCTTACCAAGGATTTCAAAACCCCAACAAGACATTAGGTTGTAATGAGATAAGGGGATATGATACCATTTTTTAGGTAAGCTTGGATATCATGGTACCAAAAGGACTGGGGACCAACCAAGACACATACACAATTTGATTTATTGTTCTCATAAGTGGTAGCATGAAGTTGCTCCACTAAGAATTTGTATTGCATAGAATCGTAAGGAATCTCTAGGAGGGAGCCAATTGTGGCCATTGCATTAGCAACCTTGTTCTGCAAGCGTGGTACTTGTGTTATCTACAAGTGGAGGAAATGCTCTTTCATCTTGTCAACCATCTACTTATATGGTATCAATTTTTCATCTTTGGTTTGATACTCATCTAGAACCTATTTGATGATGAGTTGGTAATCGCCAAAGACATGTAGAGTTGTGTTGTTCCATTCTATAGCCATGTAGAGTCCTGTAATTAGTACCTCATATTCCATAATGTTGTTTGTGCAGGGAAATCCCAATTTGAATGACAAAAGTATCCCTACCCCTGCGCCATGAGTTATGTAGGACCCATCAAAGTAGAGTTGCCAAGTAGGTTTCTCTTCTATCATGCATAAATGCTCATCTAGAAATTCTGTGATCAAAGGATATGCGTCTACCAATGGCGGTTCTGCTAGTTGATCTGTGATGACTTGCCCTTTAATGGCTTTTTTGTCTACATATTGAATATCAAACTCGCTTAGTAACATAACCCATTTTTCCATTCGTCCTGTGAGAGTAGTCTTCGAGGGTAGGTACTTGAGAGGATCTAATTTTGAAATGAGCTTGGTTTTATGACTAAGCATATAGTGGCAAAGTTTTTGAGTGGCGAAGACCACTGCCAGACATGCTTTTTCCATAGGTGAATAATCGAGCTCATAACCCACTAAGGTCTTACTGATGTAATAAATAGCTCTTTCTTTTCCTTCATCATCCACCTAAGCAAGGAGTGCCCCTAGTGCTATTGTAGTAGCAGAAATATATAGGATGAGTGGTCGGTCAGGTACAGGTGGTACCAAGATGGGTGGATTAGCCAAATATTCATTGATCTTGTCAAAACTCTTCTGACACTGAGGATCCCACTTGAATATGTTATCTTTGCATAGGAGATGAGTGAATGGTTGGCACTTGTCTGCTAATTGAGAGATAAAATAGTGCACAAATTGTAGCTTTCCTTGGAGGCTACATAGTTGTCAGAGTGTCTTTGGTGGAGGCATATCTATGATAGCTTATACCTTCTTTGGATCTATTTTAATGCCTCATCTAGATACAATGAACCCAAGAAGTTTTCTTGATGTGACCCCAAAGAAACATTTCTTAGGGTTGAGCATTAGGCAGTAGTTTCTAATCCTGTCAGAGATGCATTCCAAAACATCTAGGTGATCTTCCCATTTTACTAATATTGCAAAGATATCATCGACATAGTCTTCAAGCATTTTGTGTATCATGTCATGAAAATGATGGTCATGGCCCTTTGATAGGTTGCCCCAGCGTTCTTCAAACCAAAAGGCATCATGTTATAGCAGAATGTGCCCCAAGGGGTTGTGAATGTTGTCTTGTGTTGATATTCTTCTGCAATACAGATCTGATTATATCCAGAAAATCCATCCATGACTGGAAACATCTCATGTCCTGCTGTAAGATCTACTATCATATCTATGTTGGGTAATGGGAAATCATCCTTGGGACATGCCTTATTGAGATCACAGAAGTCTATACATATCCAAATTTATTTATTAGGTCTAGATACTAGCACCATTTTAGAAATCTAGTCAGAGTAGTCAATGGCACAGATGATCTTGTCTTCGAGTAACTTCTCTAGCTCTGCTTTGACAAGTAGTGTCACTTTAGGGTGCATCTTTCTAAGATTTTGTTTGACAGGTTTGATGTTTGGGTCCACTGCAAGATGGTGAACCACCAAGTTGGGGTCTAATCCTAGCATGTGGGAGTAAGACCATGCAAAATTATTGATGGATTCCTTCAATAAAGTCACAAGATCACTTTCTTTTGCTTCAGTTAGAGATGCTACTATGTATGTGATGGTGGGATTCTCTTTGGTACCTAGGTTGACAGGTTTTTTTTTCTTCGATGAGAATTGATGATTGTTCAGGCCTATAATCACAGATTAGAGGAATAGGAGAGTCTTCATCCTCTGGCGCATCAGGGAGGTTTTTCGCTAGCGGATACGCCCTTTGTTTTTACTTTTTTTTTTATGATTAGATAGCGCCCGAGAGGGGTTTTCTCTAGGGGATCAATTTTTCTCTTTTTTATTTTTGTTTTCTTTTTCATTTGTGTGGTTGAAGTTCTCCTCTTTCCTAAAGTATGCCTTTGGGTCTATTTTATAGACATATGCTGAGTCTTGGTCCCAGTCATTGCTTTTCTCAATTGCTCCTATAAAGCTTAGGAGTGCATCCTCACTTTGGAACTCATCAACGTGCATGACACTCGGTTGGTCCTAGTCTATGAGTTTAGGATGGCAGAGGGGAAGTTCAATGAAGAGAATGGAAAGCTGGCGTAGGAAAGAATTTCCCAGGAAGGTTTAATTATAAAAGACATCATCATAGGCTCTCACAACTTTCTCTTCTGGGACATCTTTGATGTCAACAATTTTTCCCAGGGAAGGACAAGAGGCATAGATGTTTTCATTGCTTCCCCCATTCATGTCAGAGTACATGCCAAGGCCTAGGTTCTTTTCTCATTGGGTAGGTACAATAGGATCTTTCATTCCTTTCTCTTCATTACCAAGGCCACCTCCTTGGTACTTCCATTTTTCTGTCACCAGTTTGTGAGTTGCAAGGTACTTACCTGTGAAGTAATTGAGGTGACTTGTGTCCTTGGGTGGTGGATCCTTATAGAGCCATTCATTGACTTTTGGTGTCATTTCCTGGCCATTCAAAGTACCCTTTGAGATAAAAGTGGTAGGACCAAATTGTAGCGCCTTGGTTGTCTTTGGTTCTATCTTGCTTATATTAGGTTGGCGACCTTGAGTGTGTGGATCAATTGGCTATGCTCCAACTACAAAGGCATCAGATAAATTGTACTCACCACAACCTTTTTTGTTGATCTTGATCGTGGAAAGGGTGGAGGAAAGGATTTTTTCTAGGTTTGAATGGGTTTGAGATGAACTAGTGACAAAGGTGCCAATATCAATCCTGAGATAGTGATTGGAATGTGGGAAGGAGGTTTCCAACACATTTTACTATGTGAAGGGCTTGGGATCTGCACAGATGGTGATCTCAGTGCCATTATATGGGAATTTGATGCACTGATAGTAGATGGAGGGGACGGTTTTCATAGAATGAATCCATGGGCATCCAAGGAGGGTGTTGAAGGGAAGGTCAAGATCAACAACATGACATACTGTATCCTATATAACAAGGCCCATTTGGATGGGTAATGATATGGTGCCTTTAGAAGTACGCTCTAGATTGTCATAATATTTGTTTGTAATGACTTCATTTTTTATATTAGCTTTAGTGCAACCCAACTATTTTATGAATTTTAGAGTACATAGATTTAGGGCCAAACCATTATCTATCATGACCCATTTGATGGAAAAATATTTAACCATGACAAAAATACAGAGTAGGAGATTATGATAGGGTTTTGAGGGTACATCTGTTGGTTTAAACGAGACCCCACAAGATGCAGACAAGTGTCTAAGAAGGTTCTAGAATTCAGTGAGGTTGATGTCACTAGGAACACAGGATTCTTGTAAAGCTTTAATTAAGGATCTCTTGATAGGTGGGTGAAGTGCAGAGGAAATCCATGATAAAAATTTGGGCGGGAGTATTCCCTAGGTGTTCCAAAATGTTGTACTGGGTACCAGCACATAGAAGGGTACTCACACCTACAACTTTTATTCAGCCTCAATGAGTGGTGAGTGTGCATTGGTTATCGACACCCTTGACATGGATGACATTGATGGAGGACTATACTTGGGATATGTAGCTGATGAGAATATCATAGTTGACATATGCATTTGTATAATATTTTATGTCAACATTTTCTCCTTTTTTACCCTTTCCCTGGTCAGAGGATTCAGTAGGATTTCCTGGGCCTTTACCTGAGGTGTATTTAGGAAATGCATTTTGATAGATTTTAAGGCCTGTGTTTGGTGATCGTCAAGTAGGAGAGTCCACTTTGATCTCTTTGTGGTCGATGAGATCTTGGATGTAATGTTTCAGCTTCATACATTTGAAGGTGGTGTGTCCCTTAACACAGTGGTATTCACAGTACTCATTGTCTTTATACCAGGCAGGCTTAGGTGTTGAGTCATCAAACAACTCCATTTTTGGATACAAGCCTTGGTTAGCTTGGACCATTCTGCAGAAGATGACATCTATAGGTTCACCCAAGGGGGTAAACATGTGTTGTAGTGCATTCAAAGTGCGAGGCCTTTGTTGTACATGTGGGATTGATATAGCATTTTTTTGGTTCATAGGACCTTGATAGTTGGGTTGATATGATGTCCCTAGAGGGGGATAGATAGTCACCTCTTGAGGGAGCATGTTTTTATAGTAAGTTAGTTGGGGATACACAATAGTGGGCTGTTGATACATGGGAGGAGGTTGAGGGTATTGGAAAGTGACAATGCAAGAAATTGTTATTTTGTCATTGTTGTCAAACCTTGACTGGTGAGACTATTATTATCTGTTTGAGTACCATATCTATTGTTGATGAAGAAGATTTAACAAGAAGACTAAGTGAATGGTTGAGTTAAGGAAAATAAAATGGTACTTGATCAGTTGGCACTCTGGCAAAGTAATTATTTATTTATCTTTCAAAGAGAGTTTTTCTGGCTATTCTGTGTTGAGAAAGTTTTGGCTTGTGTCGAGCAAAGTTATTCGTGATGAGAAAAGTTGTTCAATGCTGAGCACCTGTGAGATTGCCAAGTGAAAATAGTGATGTTGGCCAACTTACAATAATTGGATTAATGATGAGATTTGAGATCTCTAAATGACTTAGTTAATTTTACTGGGATATGTAATGTTAACTAAAGATTGATCCACATCTTTTAATGTATGCGTAACTATAATTAATGCATGGTTTCAAGATTTAATTAGAGACTACTTTAGAGAAGTAAATGTAATGCAAAGATGGAATGATCTGTTGGATCTAACCTAACCTAAGATCTATGATCTTTTTTAAGTAGAAAAAGATTTATCTGACCTAAACAAAGAGGTATATGATAACCTCAAGGGGTTATTCATTTAGTAAGCAAGAAGTGTGCTGCTGAATGTGAAGTGGATGTGTATGCAAGAGGATTGCATAGTTGATTTACTATTTGGCATGATCTAGAAGAGAAGGCTAAATATAGAAGCAAAGAATTGCATGTTTGACTTCTTGATGGATTTCCAAGTAGATTAGAAGGTTGAAATGACAGTGCAAGCTATCTAGTAAGTTAACATTAGAGTTGTAATTAGATCTGAATTGCAAAGTAAGTTGTATGTACCAGATCACAATTGCTGACTACTTTCTAACCATTGTATCAGTTAAAATCCTTTAACAAGGTTGACCTAACAACCATTTGTATAAATCCTCTAACAAGGTGACATTCAGGTGGAATGTTCTAAGTCCTCTAACAAGGCCACTCCTGATAGGGTGATTAAATCCTTTAACTAGGTCACACCTAGCTATGTGTTATTGTAACCTTTAATAGGGTTAGCGCCTCACAAGGCATCACTTCAGAAAAATGAAAACTTGGTAGCATGTTACTGGTGGTTTTTCCCATATTGGGTTTCCACGTTAAATACTTGTGTGAACTTGTGTGAATGCTTATGGTTTGTTTTACTGTTATGTTTTTACAAGCTAAATTCAATTGACAGTAAACTGCATGATTAAGCTGTTGACTTATGCTACTGTTGTCGAGTAGATCTGAAATACAGAAAGTTTTTATTTACTACATCTAGACCTGAGGATAAATGATTCACCCCTCCCCTCTTATTTATTCTAAATTAATTATAACAATTGGTATTAGAGCATTGGTCTCCTTAAAATAGTTTGTAGGTACTTGGAGCGAAAAGATCAAGATGTATAAGAAGGAGGTTCCTAAGCTGAACAAAGACAACTTACCTGCATGGCAGAGTTTGATGAAACTGTATTTGGCTGGTATTGGAGATGATTCTAAGAGACTTATTGAAAATGCCTATGTACCACCTACTGCTCCTCTTACAGCTGTCCAACTGAAAGAAAAGCAAGAGCACAATCAAGCAATGTTGGAGATCACCTCCTCATTGAGCTATTCAAAGTTTGATGATATAAAGAGCTACACAAATGCAAAGCAGATGTGGGAAAAACTTGCAACTATCTATGGTGGAGACACAAATGTGCTGAGAGCTAAATCAGAAAGTCTAAGAGGTAAGTTTGATGGGATGAAAATGCAAGAAGGTGAAAATGTTATTCAGTACTATGGTAGAGTAAAAGAAGTTGTAAATGCCCTTAGAGGGGCTAATGGAACAATTTATGAGAACACCATTATGAGCAAGGTACTAATAACTTTACTTCTTTTTCATGCTATTAGAGTTTCTGCAATTCAAGAATTGAGATGTACTCCTAACAATAATCTAAATCTGGAAAATCTGATAGGCAGACTCACTGCATTTGAAATGTCAAATTATGATAACTATAATCCACAAGGGATTGATTCTGCTGTTAGATCACAGTTGGTTCTTAATAAATCTAAGAAAGGAAAGAAACATGTGGAAAATGATAGTGACACTTCTGATGATGATCTTGAAGAGCTTGAAGCACTTATGGAAAAAATACTATCCAGAGGAAAAGGAAAATACAGAGGTAAACTTCCTATTTTTTTTTTTCATGCAACAAAGTTGGTCATATAGCTGCTAGATGTCCTGACAAGAATGAAAACATGAAAGAATGGACAACAAATACAAAGTATACAAAGACAAAAAGGATGACTGAGACTTCAGGAAATATAAGGACTATAAAGACAAAGGTAAGAAATCTTGTTATATTGCTGAATAAACTTTTGACAATGACACTGATAATTCTGATGACAATGATATAGAAGTTATTTATGTTGCAATGAGTGAAGATTCTGATGATGATGAGAAAATTGCACTAATCTCTTATATGAGTAAAAATGATCGTTGGATCATTGACAGTGGTTGTTCCCATCATGACTAGTGACAAAGATAAGTTTGAAACCCTAAACCAATGTAAAGGAGGATATGTAACATTTGGAAATGATTCACCATGTCTTATCAAAGGTAAAGGATTGATTAACCTAACTGAAAAAATTAGATGTGATGATGTGTATTGGGTTGATGATCTTAAATATAATTTGCTGAGTGTTGTATAGTAGAACACTTCTGGTTACAAAGTTGAATTCCATCATTGAAAGGCAAAGGTCTACGATTCTACTGGAGAATTAGTTGGAAGTGGTGATCAGACTAAAGGTAACTTATTTTATCTAGATTTATCTAAAGAAACATGTTTGTTTGCATAATACAATGATGTTTGGTTATGGCATAAGAAGTTGTGTCATGTGAACTTTGATAACTTGGTAAGCATAAGTAAATTGAAAAAGGTTGGGGGGCTACCTAAGTTAAAGAAACCTGAGAATGCTATGTGTAAACAATGTCAACTAGGAAAGATGACTAAGTCTAGTTTCAAGAGTAAAACACACATATCAAAGGAAATTCTAGAATTGGTCCATACTGATCTCTGTGGTCCCATTGGAGAAAGAAGCTATTGTGGTGCTGGATACTTTATTCTATTTGTTGATGATTATTCAAGAATGATGACTTTAATGTTTCTCAAGGAAAAATCTGATGCATTCCACTTATTTAAATGGTACTTAGCTAAAGTTGAAAAGGAAATAGATAAAATTTTGAAATGCTTAAGATATAACAGAGGTGGAGAGATTATTTCTAATGATTTCAATAGGTTCTACAATGACCAAGGCATAAAGAGACAGATTTCTGCACCCAGGACTCCTCCACAAAATAGTATTGCTGAACGAAGGAATAGGTCTATCATAAACTGTGAAAGCACACTAATGATGGAGAAAAATGTTGAACAAAAATATTGGAAAGAAGCTATAAGTACTATAGTCTATACACTAAATAGATTTCAGGTCAAGAAAGGTACAAATGCTACACCTTATGAACTTTGGTATGGTGATGCACCTAGTGTAAAGTATTTTAAAGTATTTGGAAGCAAATGTTTTATACTGAAAGACAATAGAGATGGAAAACTAGATGCTAAAGGTGAAGAAGGCATATTCCTTGGTTATTCAATGAAAAGAAAAGCATACAAATGTCTAAATTCTAATACTAACAAAATTGTTGAAAGTGCAAATGTAAGAATTGATGAGTTTGCAAAAAGAAATGAAGCTGAAAATACATAAAAGCCTGAAAGCTATAGATCATTCGTATATCTAGATGAGGAAGATTCTAATTCACTACCTAAGACTACTACTAAAAAACAACATGCACCTGCCGAGTCACAGAGTGGAGTTGCCGAGCAACTAGAAGTGAATGTCAAGCTATCTGATGGAGATGCTGAGTCACAGAATCAACCAAAACTGAATACAGATAATGAACCTAAAGCAAGGACTGAGCCTACTCTAGCAAAATATGTGAGAAGAAATCATAATTCTGATCAAATCATTGGATCAAAGGATTATTCTGTTATGAAAAGAAGTAAGTTGAAAAATGGCACATGTCTGTTATGTGAATTTGAGCCCAAAACAGTGAAAGATGCTTTAGAAAATGAATATTTGATACAAGCAATGAATAAGAAAATTGAACAAATTGAGAAGTATAAAACTTGGACACTTGTACCTAGGCCAAAGGAAAAAAATATAATGGGCACAAAGTGGGTATTCAGGAACAAACTGAATGAACATGGAGATGTGACAAGAAACAAAGCTAGACTGGTATGCAAGGGTTATGCACAGGAGGAAGGAATTGACTACGGTGAAACCTTTGCCCCAGTTGCAAGATTGGAAGGTGTCAGAACCTTACTTGCATATGTAGCCTATAAAGGATTCAAATTTTATCAGATGGATGTGAAATCTGCATTTCTCAATGGAATCTTGGAAGAAGTGTATATCGAGCAAGCTGATGGTTTTACAGACCCAAACAAAAAGAATATGGTTTGCAGATTACACAAAGCATTATATGGATTGAATCAAGTGCCAAGATCATGGTATGAGAGATTGCACAATTATCTAATCAAGATTGGATTCACAAGAACCAATGACAACATCAACCCATACTTAAAGGCAGAGAAAAGAAAAGGTACATTATTAACTGAAATTTTTGTAGATGACATCATATTTAGTGGACAAGATGTGCTATGTCAAAAATTTGCAACAGAGATGCAAACTGAGTTTGAGATGTCTATGTTTGGTGAAATAAAATTCTTTGTTGGTTTACAAATTTATCAAATGAAGAATGGTATCTATATCACTCAATCTAAATATATCAAAGAGATATGAAAAATTTTTGGAATGGAAGAGTCCAAACTAGTGAGTACACCCATGGCTATTGGACAGAAGCTAACAAAAGATGATGACACAAAAGAAGTGAACCAAACACTCTACAGATCAATGATTGGAAAATTATAGTATGTTGTACACAATAGACCTAATATTTCCCTAGCTATTGGGATTGATGCAAGGTTTTCTGCTAATCCCAAGGAAACTCAAATGATGGCAGTAAAAATGATTCTAAGATATTTGAAAGGAACTAATGACTATGGTCTATACTACAAAAAGAATGACAAGTTTGAGCTCAGAGTTTACACTGACTCTGATTTGGCTGGAAATGTTGATGACAGGAAAAGAACTACTGGTGGAGCATTTATTTTAGGAAAGAGATTGATCTCCTAGACAAGAAAGAAACAGAACTACACCTCACAATCTATAGCTGAAGCTGAGTATGTGGCAGCAATAGTTAACTATTCTAACATTGTGTGGTTGAAGATACTATTGAAAGGTATGAAGGAATAAATCACTGACCCAGTTGTTATATATTGTGATAACACAAGTGCTATTAATATTTCTAAAAATCCTATTATGCACTCAAAGAAAAAGCATATAGCTATCAAGTATCATTACTTGAGGGAGCTAGTTTAGAGTAAAGAAGTGAGACTAGATTATGTGAACACTAAAGAACAATTAGCAGACATATTCACAAAAGCACTACCCAAGAATTCTCATGAGTATCTACCAGGTAAATTGGGGGTGATTCTCATAACTGAGGCTAGTTAAGTTCTGTATAGTACTGTTGCATCAAATATTACATTCAAAATATTTGACACATTGATGCACAGTTAGTCACACTTTAGGATGCTAGCTAAAGTTGTGAAGATGAACAAGGGCAGAAAAGAAAATCAGTCATAATCAAGATGACAGGATCAACATGATATTGAAGATCTACATGATAATGATATCGACATCTTTGGCATTGTTGTCAAAGAGGGAGAGACTACCTATATAGAGGAAGAAGTTGAGGAGAGATTACCTATAAAGAGGAAGAGATTGCCAAGAAAGAGAGATTACAAAGAGGGAAAGATTACATAGAGGCAGAAGTTACTATAGAAAACATTGAAGTGATTATCTACTTAGAGGGAGTCTATAGATGATTAGACACAGATGATTACAGTGTGATTAAATACATAGAGGGAGAAATGTTTTACAGAGAATAATCAGAATGAAGCTAAAGACATTAATGAAAACTCATTCATATCAAGGAACACAAGTGACTTTTTGGATTGGTTGGTAACTATGCTTGTTAAATCATTGTTTTAATATTTTGTGTTGCCATCAATGCCAAAGAGGGAGATTGTTGGAAAGTAACAATGCAAGCAATTGTTATTTTGTCATTGCTATCAAACCTTGACTGGTGAGACTATTGTTATCTGTTTGAGTACCATATCTATTATTGATGAAGAAGATTAAACAAGAAGACCAAGTGAATGGTTGAGTTAAGGAAAATAAAAGGGTACTTGATCAGTTGGCACTCTGGCAAAGTAATTATTTGTTTATCTTTCAAAGACAATTTTTCTGGTTGTTCTGTGTTGAGCAAGTTTTGGCTTGTGCTGAGAAAATTTTTTCATGATGAGAGAATTTGTTCAAAGCCAAGCACCCATGAGATGGCCGAGTGGAAATAGTGATGTTGGCCAACTTACAGTAATTGGAGTAATGATGAGATTTGAGATCTCTGGTCGAATTAGTTAATTTTATTGGGATATGTAATGTTAATTAAAGATTGATCCACGTCATTTAATGTACGGGTAACCGTAATTAATGCATGGTTTCAAGATTTAATTAGAGAATAATTTGGAGAAGTAAATGTAATGCAAAGATGGAATGATCCATTGGATTTGACCTAACCTAATATCTATGATCTTGTTTAAGCAGAAAAAGATTTATCTGACCTAAACAAAGAGGTATATGATAACCTCAAGGGGTTATTCATTTAGTAAGCAAGAAGTATGCTGGTGAATGTGAAGTGGATGTGTATGCAAGAAGATTGCATAGTTGATTTACTATTTTGAATGATCTAGCAGAGAAGGCTGAATACAGAAGCAAAGAGTTGCATGTTTTGATTTCTTGATGGATTTCCAAGCAGATCAGAAGGTTGAAATGATAGTGCAAGTTATCCAGTAAGTTAACATCAGAGCTGTAATTGGATCTGAATTACAAAGTACGTTGTATGTACCAGATCACAACTGTTGATTACTTTCTAACCATTGTATCAGTTAAAATCCTTTAACAAGGTTGACCTAACAGTCATTTGTATAAATCCTCTAACAAGGTTACATTTAGGTGGAATGTTCTAAGTCCTCTAACAATGCCACTCCTGACAGGGTGATTAAATCCTTTACCTAGGTCACACCTAGCAGTGTGTTATTGTAACCTTTAACTGGGTTGGCTCCTCATAGGGCATCACTTCACAAGAGTGAAAACTTGGTAGCATGTTACTGGTGTTTTTTCCCATATTGGGTTTCCATGTTAAATACTTGTGTGAACTTGTGTGAATGCTTATGGTTTGTTTTACTATTATGTTTCTACAAGCTAATTTCAATTGACAGTAAACTGCATGATTAAGTTGTTGACTTATGCTACTGCTACCGAGTAGATCTGAAATACAAAAAGTTTTTATTTACTACATCTAGACCTAAGGTTAACTGATTCACCCCTCCCCTCTAATTTATTCTAAGTTCATTCTAATAGAGGGTACACGTGTGGTGCTTGCTGATAAGTTTGGGTAGGTGCATTAGGATCGACTACCACAACCTGAATGTGTTTGGTGTCGGTTGCTCCATGAGTGACTGCGTTCTTATTCTTGTTCCAGTACCATGATCAATCATTAATATGCTTTCCATGTTGGGATTCCTTGTAGATCTTGATGGCATCATCTTCTATGAGACCTCGTTCAAGATCCATGCCTTTGATTTGGATGTCTTGATAAGTTTGTATGCAATTCATGCACATGTGATATGCGAGCTTAGGATGGAGGTTGTTAATGAAGATTTTTATAAGATGTTGCTTGGGGAGTTGATAGGAAAACCTTGTAGTGAGCCCTTGCTAGTGCTTAAGGTAATTGGCCATGATCTCTCCTCCCTTTTGTTTGGAATTGCATAGGTCAAGGAGTGAGAGTTAATTTTTGACGTTATGTGCATATTGGGCCACAAAATTTTTAGATAGTTTAGTGAAGGTAGAGATTGTGTCGTAAGGGATTTTGTAGAACCATTCAAGAGCGGTCCCTCCTAATCTCATGGGGAATAGTCTCGTGAGGATATTATCATGTTGGTAAACAAATTGTTCTTCTTTGTTATAACTCTAAGATGCCCGAATATGAAGAAACAATTGAATACAACAGTTGGGAAATTATAATTGCATACTAATTTCCCTCTGAATTTAAAGGTACAGCTCCCTTATATGAATGATTTTCAGTGAATTTTGATCTTTCCTATATAACAGTGGTATGTTCTTGACTTGAGAATAGAAGAGGTAGACCAAGCTAAACCCAGACAAGAAATAGCTTAGGCGGGATGAATTCAACTCTAAATCTAGCCAACTCTCAGATTTCATCAATAAGATTAACTCCCAAAACTAGTAATGCATGAACTTCTACTAAAAATGTATATGCAAGACTAAATATTAATGATGAAATGACAATGAATTGATCTATATCACAAGAACATTTCCCAAACCTAAGATAACAACAGATTTTCCCCTTAGCTGATTGTATCAAATCATAATATAGAACTCTAGTTCAAATATAGATTATAGACCTAACTTCAAAGAAAGATTCAAATTCAACAGAAAGACAAATGCAATTCAATGGAATAGATAAAACAATGGTATTCAGACATACAAATTTGAATCAAAAAAATGTTATATTTCACACCAAAATTTAGCTGACCTTTGTATTCTTTCAATATATTACATATAGAGTTTGAGTCTTGACCGTTACAAAAAGGGTAACCGAAACAGTTCAACTTCTTTTAAGAAGGAATGATAAAAAAAGGTTTATCTATTACAATATCATCAAAATTTGGTACAAAGGGAGAACATATTCAAGCTTCAGTTTCATTCCCTTTGCCTAATTTAGCCCTATAGGCGGTGACAGTTGTAATAACTTTGATGAGCTCTTCATGCCTGTTGAAATGGACATTGGTATATTGAATGAGCCACCTGGAGTGCTCCTTGGCCAGGCTCTTAATTGTATCTGTCTAATCCTTCAATTCTTCCATGGCCTTATACATACATCTACTCAATTGCTAGAGTTCTGGCACTTTTTCCAAATGGGTGGAAGACTGCTCTGACAGCTTATGCACATAATCAAACAATGATTTCTTCATATTGGCCAATCCTATCATTTCTTTTCCTTTTCCACTCATCTGTGATTCTGTGTGCAGACCTTGTAGAATCTTAAAGTCTTTTTTTTGTTCTTCCTTGATCTTAACATCTACTTGCTGCAACCCCATCTCAACCTGAATGATCATCTCAATTTTGAACTCTAGGCTTTGAAGCCACTTGATTAGAGGTTCATCTCCTTTTTTTAGAATCTTGTCTTTCAATTCCTCTTTTGTCTTCATCTTTATTGCCACAGGGATTGTCACTATGCACTCCTGACAATTCAATCTCTCAGATGTGAGAGTCTGCAGGTTGTTCTCAATGTTGTTCCTTTCCATCTCCAGTCTTAAGAGAGCATTACCCAGTTGCTCGACAACTACCAATCCCTCAGATTTGAGTCTCTCAACCCATCCCTTGCTAATCTATGTGAAGTACCTATCATCTTGTAATTTTTCTATCATATCTTATTTTCTGTGGCATTGGGATCGGATATGGTCTGAGTACTAGGAATACTAGCAACTAGAGTGACCAACTGTCGGATGAAATTAGTCAGTTCACTAACTTTGGCCTTAAGTTGTACCTTAGCCATTTTAAGTTCTTCCATTTCTTCTTCAAGCCCTATATTAGAATATTTCCACCAATCTACCTTGGTATCATGCCGAGCTAAACCCATGTCAATTGAGTGTAGTTTGAAATATGAAGGGGTTAATTCTTCAAACCTCCCCTCCTTCATGGGTTCCGCTACCTCCATAGTGAAGTGCCCCATTTTTGGATCCCATCCCAAGGTGGACAGTGTCTTTACTTTCTTAGCCTTTGCTGTTGCAGCATCGAGTTGCAAGGCTCGAGCTAAAGTATCTTTGTTGGGGGCTCCTTCTTCCACTCTCTTTCTTTTGCACTCTAGAGTGTTCTCTATCCATGATTCTGCGCTGGTGACCTTAATGGAAGAGATCAACTCCTCTATAACAAGTTTCCTAATGAATCAAGGAGTAGACTTTGGTCTTGAAGAAAATGGATTTATAGAGGTAGGGGAAGAAGACACCAATCTGATGATTTGGGTAGCCTCTTATTTCTTTTCAAACCTCTTGTCTGATTTTGTAGCTGAGGCATTGGAGGTATCTTCGCCACCTCTACTAAAATAGGGGACTCTCATCTTGGGGTATCTTGGGTTGGAGTTCCAGTCGGTACATCTATAGTGACTACTTTAGCTAACTTCTTAGGTTCAATACCTTTGGTGGGTTCCTCTGTTGACCCAATATCTAGAAGTGGGCCTTATCCACAAGTCTTCTTTGGTTGAACTTCTTTTTCAAGAGGTTCATTGCCTCCCCTAGCTGGTTGAGATGAAATTTTGGTCATAGTTGAGAGTATCACCGAAGAAGTCATTGCAATGTTGGAAGTATCCTTTAACAGGGTCCTTTGAGCAGGAGGCTTCCTTTCTGACCTCTTCTTTCTTCATGCTGTCCATTTGACCCACTGCTCTATCCTCTTGTAAATACCACTCATTAGAGTCTGCAAATCACTGATGGCTTAATCTAGCATGGGCACAGAACTAATAGAGATGGGTTTGATCTTCTTGAGATATGTATTATCATACATGTGCTGGTCGTCATCTACTAGCCTGTCAACTGCAAGATTGACCTTGAACTTTTTGATTTGTTCAATGGTTAACCTGGAATAAAATCTATCTCTACTCTCCAAATCATCTCTATAGTTGTCCCAATAGTCTTCAATGTCATCTAGATGATGGATAGCTCATCTCATTTGCAGGTAATCATGAGCATAATTAAATAAATCATATTGTGGCCTCAGAACATCAAAGGTTTCTAATGAAAACCTCTTTGAGAATGTCTTTAGAACATTCTTTGCCTTAGACTGGGATGCACAAATGTAGGCTCCGATAGTCATGGGGAAGTCATAGCCTTTCTTCCTAGCATCAGCATAGATCAAATTCACTTGAAGTGCTTGTGTCATCACCTCCACCAGCACAATCATATTTGTAGGATATCTGGGCAGCTTCAAAGGGAAGTCGTCAAATCCTGCAAGACAAATGTATGAGAAATCCCCAAATTGATTGAAATAACATCCAAACTAGCTGATAAAAGCCATGGCTTTGGGAGAGAATCCCCTTTTTGGACAGCCTTTTAGCTCGCTGCACAATCTCATTGTAAACGCATCATTAACCCGAAGATACTTAGCATAACTGTTGTGCAATTGCAAAGAGGGGAAAAATTCATAACTCTTAACATCATCAGGAAATTCCTCTAATCTAGGAAGTCTTGGCCAAATTTGGATTGTAGCCAGAATATATAAAAGGATTGAAGACATGTAAAATTCATTTTAGCACTTAGCTCTATCTAGGGCCTCCGAGAGGTTCTCACTTACCATAAGGGCCCAATCAATAAAGTGGTGTTATGAACAAATTACCTGAACCAAGAAGAAATGATGGTTAATGAAATTGAGCACCTCACTCTCACCTTTGATCCTATGGAGTAGCACCAGGATGTCTATGATTTTTGGCTTCAGATTAGTGCCATATAATATTTTTGGTAACTTCCCTTTTGTGCTTCTAGGCTCTTGAAACCTTTCCTTCATTATCTCCTTCTTCCAAACTGACTTCTTTGCTATATATTCAGTTACCACCTGATTGTCTATCATTTCTGAATACTCAACTTGCTTTGGGATGCAAAGCGAGTTCTTTACTGATTCTCTATCGATAGAGAGAAATACCATATCATTGGGCAAGAGGATTTTCTTGGTGTCTGGGTTGTATCAAGCTATACATTCTTGGATTAGTTCGGGGGCTTGAACGGCTATGGGAAAACCAACAACTTTGACTAATCTACTCTCTTTCAATTTTTTGGTGATGAGATGCATCTAGTCCACTTTTAGCCTATTCTAAAAGTTCTGCAAATCAAAGAACTTCAGAGATTTATGTGAGATCTTATACTAGTCTAAGGTGATGTCATTCATTCCATCGAATCCCATAAATCTGAAAGCCATGCTTTGAAAGATTTGGTTCAGGAAACAAGAATATCTCTCAGGAATGCAGGAGCAAAGAATAATCAATATTAGAAGCTTCAAATTCACACAGTTTGTCAAACAAAGGTAGTTCCCATTTGCAATCTTCAACTGATTTTATAGCTTTTTATTTCTTACCATTTAATAGCCAACTTCCCTTGCCACGTGAATGGAAATACCTAAGCATTAATGGAAAAAGTCCGTTATGAAGTAAAATGACTTTATTTGAATTAATTACTTTTCTCTTACGGGCTGTTGAGAAATGTCTTTTCACTTTAGTAACCATAATGGTAACTTTCCTGAGGTAGCGGAAAATTACTTTTCCACTTCTCGTTTGGGGGGAGAAATGCTTTTGGAGTGCTCTCTGTTCAAAAATCTGCCAAAGGAGAAATTTGGCCTATCGGGGTGCCAAAATGACATGTGTTGATTTCATCGACCTTATTTATATCTTGGATTCCTTATGAGATAGATTCTTCCTCAAAATTCCTTCATTTTAAATGTTTGGTAGAAAACGTACTTCGTAGGTTGAAACCCACATGTTGGAGTAGTGGAGAAGCCATTTTCTTCCTTTCTGCCTATAAGCTTACACCTTAATTTTTTTCTCACTCAATCATTCCTTTTGCTTGAAATAGGTTCAATTTGAATGCCCAAAGCTTTCTTATACCCAAATTTATCATTTTCAACCTTTATTGACATCTGATACTCTTAGGTCTGTTAATTACAAAAAATGCACTCTACAAGTGATTTTCAGCCATGGTGAAGCTCAAAAATAGTTTTCTACCAAAGTTGCAAAATGAAGAGTTATGGCTAAATACTTAAAATGCATATAAGACTGATTTTAGAATTCTTCAAATGGTGGCCTTTACCGGATTGTGAACTTAAGCTACCCAATGAAAACATGACCTCAGATACAGATTACCTCTGGCTATCAAAAGAGTGGTCAAATTATGGAAATCTGATAAAGGTCTCCTAGCCAAAGGGGATAGCTAGACTTAGACTTAGGACTCACATGAAGCTTTCAAGACCACTACTAGACATTAAACATCCACTTTTGTCTAAAGGTATGTAGACCAAAAGTTGGACAATAGCTGGGTCTATCTGGGGACTTGGACATTCACATGTCCAAGCAAGGAACTTAAGTCTCTGGTTTCGCAAAGCTCAATAAAAGGTGGCTCACAATAAAACTAAATAAAGACATGGAAAGGAAAGAAGAAAGGAAACCTAACTAGAAAAACAAAAACAAGAACTAAATGTAACTATTGTACAATACAAGGGTTACCTATTTTCAATTTAGATCTGATAGAGTTTCAAATCCTGACCATTATGAGTCAGGGGTAGTTCCTCACCATCTGGATATGTCAATTTAAAATAATTTGTCTCAAATGCTTGATGGATCTTCAAAGGTCCTTTCCACAGTGTTTCAAATTTTTCATGCATCCCTTTGGGTGCCCTGCGCTTGTCCCATAACAACAACATGTCTCCCTCCATAAATTTATGGCATCTTCTCTTTTTGTCAAACAAGTTCTTCACATGCATTTGGTGTCATCTGATATGATCAACCATTTTTTCCCTTTCTTCTTCTAGTTTATTCAGATACAAAATCCTCTTTTCTAAACCATCTTGGTATATACCATCCTCCACTGTTGTTCTCAGTCTGCAAGTCACTAACTCTAATGGTAATGGAAGACTGGCTTCTACCCTGTAAATGAGTTCAAAAAGAGATACAGAAATGGCTCTTTTGGGAGTCACTCTATCCACCCAGAGGGCTTCATAGATTTTCTTATGCCAGGTTCTTTGGTTATCTACCATGATCTTTTTCATGATGTTTACAAAAATTTTATTGCTAGACTCAGCTTGACCATTCCCTTCAGGGAAGAATCAAATGAATGACTGATCATCATGCCATACTCAAAACAAAACTTAGTAATTTCTTGACATGAAAATTATATGGCATTATCCATAACTAACTTAACAGGCACACAAAATCTTACTAGAATGTTTTCTTTGATAAACTCACATACCACTTCCGAAGTAGTTCTTTTGGTTGCTTTCACCTCCACCCATTTCATGAAGTAATCAGTTTATAGTGATTGTGTAGGTATGACCCGCACTAGACGTGGGATTTATATGACTAATAAAATCAATACCTCACTGCTAAAAAGGACCCTCAATTATCACTGGTCTCAAGGGTAGTGCTGCCAGCTAAGGCTTTCTAGTAAACATTTTGCATTTTTCACATCTCACTACCCAATGGTAAGCATCTCTAAACATTCCTGGCTAGTAATAACACTATCTCAAGATCTCGAATGTAGTTATTGATGAGGAGAAGTGTCCTCCACAAGCTTCATCATGAAACACCTTTAATAGCTTCTCTTGTTGTTTTCTATTGACACACCAAAGGAAAGTTCCATCTATAGATCTCTTATACAGTCTGTCCTCCCAAATTACATATTTAGAGGCTTTCAGTTTTAGATCTCTCCTTTTCTTTGAAGTTAACCCTTCAGGTAATTCACCATATGTCAGGACATACACAATGTTTTCAAACCAATGGTCTTGCATACTTACTACCAAAACCAAATGCATAGCTTCTGGGTTTTTGTTTGCTTGGTTTTCCGCCATTTCCTTGCATAACGCATTACCTCTCACCAACTTGGTGGGTTTGATCTCTATGTCATATTCTTGGGTTTTAGCCACCCATGCTCCTCCATTGTTACATCCTACATCTTGATTCAATATTCTTTTTACTATAATATCAGGCACATACACCAGAGAGTGGGAATGTAAAATGTAAAATCTGAAATTCTTTAAAGCCTTTACAACTGTGAAAGCTTGCTTTTCAGCCTGAGAGTATCTCAACTCATGATTTTTTAGAGCTGTGCTCATAAAATCAATGGGAGCTTGAATTTTGTCTTCATTCTCCTACATGAGAATGACTGATAGAGTATGTTCAGAAGAGTAACAATAGATTATGAAATATTTCTTATAATCTGGGTGACATAAAACAGGAGTGTTGGCTATGGCGTTCTTTATTTTTTTGAAATCTTGTTTACCAGGGTCATTCCACTTGAAACTCACATTTCCTTTCATCATGTCCACTATGCATTTTGTGATTTCAGAAAAATCTAGAATGAACCTCCTGAGAAAGTTTACCTGGCTGAAAAATGATTTCACTCCAGTTTTGTTGGATTGCTCTTACCCTTTTTGGGTCAATCCTTATTCCTTCTTGGGAGACAATGTGACCCAACAATTTCCCTTTAGTTACACAAAAAATTGACTTCTTGGGGTTTAACAAAATCCCGTCTTCTTGACACCTTTGCAATACTCTTCGTAAATCCTTTATGTGATCTACTCTTTTCTTAGAAAATATAGTAAGATCATCTAGACACATACCAATGATTTTGTTCTTCATGTCACTAAAGGAAAGGTCCATACCTCTTTGAAAGGTGTCTCTAGCATTTATTAACCCAAATGACATTCTATGATATGCAAAGGTGCTCCATGGAGTAGTGAAAATCATTTTATGCTGGTCTTCTTTCTCAACTTCAATCTGGTTATACCCTAAGAAGCCATCTAACATGGACATCATTTCGGCTCCAGCCATGATTTGCAAGAGATGATATATGTTGGGAAGTGTGTAATTTTCCTTCAAGGAAGATTGTTTAAGGTTTCTGAAGTCAGCATAGATTCTTATTTCTCCATTCTTCTTCCTCAGGCACTATATTTGCTACCCAGGTGGAATGGTGGATAGGGTATATGATCCTTGCTTTGAGAATTTTATCAAATTCCTTGAATATGGCATCAACAACTTTGGGGTTGTAATTCCTTTGTTTTTGTCTAAATGGAGTTTCTTTAGGTTTTAAGGGAATCTGGTGTTTGAATTTCCCATTCATAAAACTTTTCAAATCTTCATAACTCCAAGCGAAAACATCTTGGTACTCTAAGAAGAGTTTCCTGGCATCTTTCCTTTACTCTTTAGTAAAAAAATTCTTGATGTTGATCATCTTGGGATTTTTCTTAGTTCCTATGTTCATTCCCTCATATTCACCAGTGGTACGACCTCTCTTGATTCTCTTCTTCTTAACAAAGGTGTCATGCCTATTGAAAAACTTCTCAAGAGTGACAAAATGGGGAGGAATGATATTACCTTGTAACTGGATGACATCTGACTTATCCTTCTTTTTCTTGTCCTGACAGTCTCTTTTAGTTTTGTTAGGGACATCTTTATGGAAGTCACCACTGCCTCTAGAAAGAGAAGGAGATTCTGATCATCTTTGAACACTTGCCAATCTTCTACATTATCGAGCACAGATGGTCGATATACAATCTCCACTTGGTACTTCTTATCTTTGATTTCTAGGTGAGGGAGGAGTAGCAAAGGTGACACGACCAAGGAGTCTGCCTTGGATTTTAATTCTCTCAGCACATATTCAATAAAGGATGCATCCAGTGCTTCTATTTCATCCCATACTCTATTTCTGTAATTTTTTAATCTGTGATTTTTAATAGAGTATTGATTCTTGACTTGATGCACGATTAGGTTAGCATCACCATGAGCTCTCAAGATCTTCACACCCTTTTCTTTTGCAGAAATAATCCCTAAGAGGAGGGCTTCATACTCGGTAGTATTTTTGGTGTTCCCAAACTCTAATTTATAAGCCATGGGCTCACATACTCCATCTAGTGATATCAAGACCACACCTGCACCAGATCCTGACGATGTGCAACTTCCATCAAATTCAAGAGTCCAAATCTGTGGTGGCATTTCTTTGGTGGAAAAATTCTTTCCCTGTTCCCCAGGTTCCATTTCCTCATCATGATCATTAGTAAACAACATATAATTACCAAATTTCAATTCTTGATACAAAATTTGGGCTTTAGGGTCATTAGATTTGAGTACTGTAAACTTAGCTTTCTCCTCTGGGACCAGTTTAATCTTTTTATTTCCCACTGGGATTAAAGCTTGAGACCAATCCAACTTTATCTCCCCTCTAAGGTCTCTCCAAAAACTCTTGCTTAACAGTAAACTGTAACAAGCAGGTATATCAGCAACAAGGATTGTTAGCAACATCTTCTTCTCGGGGTGTGCCACCAGGGCCACTTGAGCATCTTTAATTTGACCAACTAGGGGTACGTTTTTAGAATCCATATAGTAACACCTACCATGGGATTTAGTGATGGTAAGTCCTAGGGCTTTAGCTATAGTTTATGGCATGACATTATCTGAGGCTCTAGAGTCTATTATGCAATTTCTTAACTTGCAACCATTAATATATAATGACACATAGAACGGGTCAGGATTTTGGCCTAGGAAAGTAGCCAAAATAGAAGGTTCCCCTTGCTTATTTGGTTCTACAAATATAGACTCATTTTCTATGGTAGTAATGAAATTTTGGTTTAACTCCAGATTCTCTCTTTTACAATAATCTACAATCTTTTTCAGTTCTATGGGATTAGACTTAAGGTAGTCTATAGGAGAAATCTAAATTCTAGAATCTCTACAGAATTGAGTAATGTCAAAAGAGCTTTTCTCCTTACCTGGTTGTAGAATTCTCACTCCTTGATTGGCCTCCTTAGAATGGGAGGTAGATGCCTTGTTATTTTTAAGTGGAGGTGTTGAAGAAGGGATTTTATCCTTCTAACTTTGGGTCAAGACTGTATAAGAGGTCCCATCTATGGTAGCATAACATGTTTCTTCTTGCTCTGAATATGATTCATACTCTAAATATAAGTTTTCAGAGTCACTATGCGAGTATGAATTTGGTTTAGCTTCGGACACCCCAACATTCCACTCATCAGTCTAATGTATTTTCCAAGCATGAGCTACATCTAGGAATCTCTCTCCATCATGATCTATAGTTAGGTGGAAGGCACACATGTTTCCTTTTTTAGGAGGAGCTTCTATAGCTAGCGTCTGTGGTGGAGCAGTCAACTGTAACGCCTTTCCATCGACATTCCTCCCTTCATTGTTTCTCCCAGGCTGCTACTGAAAGTTTTGCTGGTAGGGATTCTTAAATCTGGGGAGTTGCCTCTTGAAAGCAATGAATTCATTGGACAATTTTTGAATTATCTCATATGATGTCATAGTATTGCTACTAGTGGCTCTAGATTGTATCTCTCTTTTCCATTTCCTAGATGAGATCATATGGTCTTCAAGTTCTATAGTAGTTCTCTGTGTGGCATCCAAATCTATAGGGTTCACCCTTCTTAGATCATAATTGATGTCCAACGACATAGAACTTATGAAGAATGTTTTCAAATTTCCTGCCATAGGCGTGTCAGCTGCTGGGATATGATTTACAAGATTATTGAATTTAGCTATAAAATCCCTCATACTGATAGAAGGTTCTTTCTTGATAGAAGTTAGTTGTCTCAATAGGGCATGCTCATCTTCAGCAGTTTTAAACCTTCTTTCAAAAGTAGCTCTCATGGAGGCCCAATCTGTAATGGAAGAATTAGGTAAGTGGTGAAATTAATTGGCAGCACCCTCAAAAAGGGTATCAACAAATAATATGACAGCCACATCCTCATCTCATACTACTAGGATATTAAATGAAGCAAGGAAAGAAGCAATGTGCTCATCCGTACATACTTTCCCGTCTCCAGAAAATTTTGGAAAGTTATTTTTATATCCTGAAGGAAGAGGATTGTATGCTGCTAATTTTAATGGTCCAACTACAGCGGTCCCAGGAAGTGCCATAACTACCAAAGGTAGATAGCGTGTGAGATTAAAAATAGGAGGGGCAACTACTCCGTGCAATTTTAACACTTGACAAGTATTAGGAAAAAGAGTCGATTGTTTAGGAGGCGGAGGCCTACTTTTTCTCTTAATATTTATGTTCTTCCAGTGGGTCACTTCAAGTAGAGAAAAATTGAGGTTTGCAAGTCTATCAAAAACTAGATCTATGTCACCTTCCTTCTTTGCGCTACTATGAAACCTCTTAGGCTCCAGAATTCTAACTAGACTTCTAGCCTAGCTTCACACTCAGCTTGACGTTGTGCCCTTCTTATGTTTCTCCTCTGGATGGCCCTTTCAAGTACTTCTACTTTGGCTTCTTCTTGTTTGAAAGTACTTGACTAGCGTTCCTATAGTGCTCTGTATCTCTTCTATCTCTCTAGACAAAAGTGTTCAATGAAGAGATGATATCCTCTTGATCATCTTGTAATCCAAGATTTGGTTGGAGAACAGGAATTATGTTTTCATGGGGAATCACCATCTTTCTCCATGATATGCTTCTGGTATAAAAATTGTTCAACTCCCCAGCAAAGTCACCAAAAATCTGTTGGTAAACAAATTGTTCTTCTTTTTTATAACTCTAAGATGCCCAAATATGAAGAAACAATTGAATACAACAGTTTGGAAATTATAATTGCATACTAATTTCCCTTTGAATTTAAAGGTATAGCTCCCTTATATGAATTATTTTCAGTGAATTTTAATCTTTCCTAATCTAACAGGGGTATGTTCTTGACCCAAGAACAGAAGAGGTAAACCAAGATAAACCCAGACAAGAAATAAATTAGGTAGGATGAATTCAGCTCTAAATCTAGCCAGCTCTGAGATTTCATCAATCAAATTAACTCCCAAAACTAGTAATGCATGAACTTCTACTGAAAATGCAGATGCAAGACTAAATATTAATGATGAAATGAAAATGAATTGATCTATATCACAGGAACGTTTCCCAAACTTAAGATAACAATAGATTTGCCCCTTAGCTGATTATATCAAATCATAATATAGATCTCTGGTTCTAATACAGATTGTAGACCTAACTTCAAAGAAACATTTTAATTTAATAGAAAGAAAAATGCAATTGATAAAATAATGGTATTCAGACATACAAATTTGACTTAGCAAAATGCTATCTTTCACACCAAAATTTAGCTGACCTTTGTATTAACTTTTGGTATAGTACATATAGAGTTTGAGTCTTGACCGTTACAAAAAGGGTAGCCAAAATGGTTCAAATTATTTTAAGCAAGAATGATAAACAAAGGTTTATCCATTACAATATCATCAAAAATTGGTACAAAGGGAGAATCTATTCAAGCTTTAGTTTCATTCCCTTTCCCTAATTTAGCCCTATAGGCGGTGACAGTTGTAATAACTCTGATGAGCTCTTCATGCCTGTTAACATGGACATTGGTATATCAGATGAGCCACATGGAGTTCTCTTTGGCCAGGCTCTTAATTGCATCTGTTTGATCCTTGAATTCTTCCATGGCTTTATAAATACCTCCACTCAACTGCTGGAGTTCTAGCACTTTGTCCAAATGGGTGGAAGACTAATCTGATAGCTTATGCACATAATCAGAAAATCATTTCTGTATATTGGCCAATCCTATCATTTCTTTTCCTTGTCCACTCATCTATGATTCTATGTGTAGACCTTGAAGAATCTTAAAGTCTTAGTTCTATTCTTCCTTGATCTTAACATCTACTTGCTGCAACCGCATCTCAGCCTGAATGATCATCTCAAATTTGAACTCTAGGCTTTGAAGCCACTCGATTAGAGGTTCACCTCCTTTTTGCAGAAACTTGGATTTCAATGCCTCTTTGTTTTTTATCTTTACTACCACATGGAGCATCACTATGCACTCCTGATACTTCACTCTCTCAGATGTGAGAGTCTGTAAGTTCTTCTCAATGTTGTTCATTTCCATCTCCAGTATTAAGAGAACATTAACCAGTTGCTCGACAACTGCCAATCCCTCAAATTTGAATCTCTCAACCCATCCCTTGCCAATCTGCATGAAGTGCCTATCCTCTTGCAATATGGCTATTATATCTTGATTTTCCATGACATTTGGATTGAATGTGGTATGAGTACTGGGAATACTAGAAACTGGAGTGACCAAGTGCCGAATGAAATTAGTCAGTTCACTGAATTTAGCCTTAAGTTGTACCTTATCCATTTTAAGTTCTTCCAGTTCTTCTTCAATCACTATATTAGTAAATTTCCACCAATATAACTTAGTATCATGTCGAGCTAAACCCATGTACAATGAGTGTAGTTCAAAATTTGAAGGGGTTAAATCTTCAAACCTTCCCTCCTTTGTGGGTTTTTCTACCTCCATGGTGAAGTGCCCAGTTTCTGGATACCGGCCCAAGGTGGATAGCATCTTCACTTTCTTAGCCTTTTCTATAGCAGCGCCGGGTTGCAAGGATCTGGGGGCTCCTTCCACTCTCTTTCTTTTGTGCTCTAAAGTGTTCTCTATCAATGATTCTATGCTTGTGACCTAGGTGGTAGAGACCAACTCCTCTATAAATAGTTTCCTAATGACTAGAGGAGTAGGCTTTGGTCTTGAAGAAAATGGCTTTACAGAGATAGGGGAAGAAGACACCAATCTAAAGACTTGGGTAGCCTCTTGTTTCTTCTCAACCCTCTCATCTGATTCTGTAGCTGAGGCATTGGAGGAATCTTCACTCACCTCTACTACAATAGGGGACTCTCATCTTTGGGTAGCTTGGGTTGGAGTGCCGGCCTGTACATCTATAGTGACTTCTTTTGCTAACTGCTTAGGTTCCACACCTTTGGTGGGTTCCTCTGTCGACCCAATCTCTTGAAGCGATCCTTCTCCACAAGTCTTCTTTGGTTGAACTTCTTTTCTAGCAGGTTCATCGCCTCCCCTGGCTAGCTAAGATGAACTTTTGGTCATACTTGGGAGTATCACCAAAGAAGTCATTGCAATGTTGGAAGTATCCTTTGTCAGGGTCCTTTGAGTAGGAGGATTCCTTTCCGACCTCTTCTATCTTCCCGTCGTCCATTCGACCCACTGCTCTATCCTCTTGTAAATGCCACTCATTAGAGTCTACAAGTCACCGATGGCTTGATCTAGCATGGGATCGAAAGTGATGGAGAGGGGTTTGATCTTCTCGAGATATGTATTATCATACATGTGCTGGTCGTCATCTACTAGCCCCTCAACTACAAGATTGACCTTGAACTTTTTGATTTTTTCAATGGTTAACCTAGCATAAAATCTATCTCTTCTCTCCAAATCATCTCTATAGTTGGCCCAATAGTCTTCAATGTCATCTACATGATGGATAGATGGGCTCATTTGTAGGTAATCACAAGCATAATTAAATGGATCATATTTTTACCTCAGATCATCATAGCTTTCTAATGAAAACCTCTTAGAGAATATCTTTAGAACATTCTTCACCTCAGACCCGGATGCACAACTATAGGCTCTGATAGTGATGGGGAATTTGTAGCCTTTCTTCTTGGCATCAGCATAGATCAAATTCACTTGAAGCACTTGTCTCATCATCTCAACTAGCACGATCATATCCATAGGATATCTGGGAAGCTTCAAAGGGAAGTTGTCAAATCTTGCAAGATGAATGTATGAGAAATCCCCAAATTGAATGAAATAATATCCAAACTGGCTGATAAAATCCATGGCTTTGGGAGAGAATCTCCTTTCTACATAGCCTTGTAGCTCCCTGCACAATCTCATTGTAAGCGCATCATTAACTCAAAGATACTCAGTATAACTGTTGTGCAATTGCAAAGAGGGGAAAAATTCATAACTCTTAACATCATCAGGAAATTCCTCTACTATTGGAAGTCTTGGAAAAATTTGGATTGTAGCTAGAATATATAAAAGGACTAAAGACATGTAAAATACATTCTAGTGCTTAGCTCTATCTAGGGCCTCTGAGAGGTTCTCACTTACCATAAGGGCCTAATCAATGAAGTGATGTTGGGAAAAGATTACCTGAACTAGGAAGAAATGATGGTCAATGAAATTGAGTGCCTTACTCTCACCTCTAATCTTGTGGAACAGCACCAGGATGTCTATGATTTCCAGCTTTAGATTAGCACCATATAGTGTTTTTGGAAACTTCCCTTTGGCGCTTCTAGGCTCTTGAAACCTTTCCTTCATCATCTCCTTCTTCCAAATAGACTTCTTTTCTATATATTCAATTACTGCCCGACTGTATGTCATTTTTGAATACTCAGCTTTCTCTAGGCTGGGAAGCAAGTTCTGAACAGATTCTCTATCGATAGAGAGAAACATTTTTTCATTGGGAAAGAGGATTTTCTTGGTGTATGGGTTGTATCAAGCTATACATTCTCATATCAGTTTGGGGGCTTGAATGGTTATGGGAAAATTAGTAGCTTCAACTAATCTACTCTCCTTCAATTTTTTGGTGATGGGATGCATCTAGTCTGCTTTTAGCCTGTTCTAAAAGTTCTGCATATCAAAGAACATCAGAGATGTATCTGAGATCTTATAAAATTCTAAGGTGATGCCATTCATTCCATCAAATCCCATAAATATGGAAGCCATGCTTTGAATGATTTGGTTCAGGAAACATAAATATCTCTCAGGAATGCAGGGGTGAAGAATAATCAATATCAGAGGCTTCGAATTCACACAGTTTGTCAAACAAAGGTAGCTCATGTTTTCAATCTTCAACTGATTTTATAAATTTTGAATTCTTACCGTTTAACGGCTGACTTCCCATGCCACACAAATGAAAAGACCCAAGAATTAATGGAAAACATCTGTTATGAAGTAAAATGACGTTATTTGAATTAATTACATTGCTCTTATGGGCCGTTGAGAAATGTATTTTTAGTTTATTAACCGTAATGGTAACTTTCCTGAGGTAGTGGAAAATTAATTTTCCACTTCTCTTTTAGGCGGAGAAATGCTTTTGGAGTGCTCTTTGTTCAAAAATTTTCCAAAGGAGAAATTTGTCCTGTCGGGGTGCCAAAATGACATATGTTGATTTCATCGACCTTCTTTATATCTTGGATTCCTTATGAGATAGATTCTTCCTCAAAATTCCATCATTTTAAAGGTTTGGCAGAAAATGCACTCCACAAGTCGAAACCCGCTTGTTGTAGTAGTAGAGAAGCCATTTTCCACTTTTCCGCCTATAAGCTTACACCTTAAATTTTTTCTCACTCAATAATTCCTTTTGCTTGAAATAGCTTCGATCTAAATGCCCAAAGCTTTCTTATTCCCAAATTTCTCATTTTCAACCTTTATTGACAACTGATACTCTTAGGTCTGTTAATTGCGGAAAACACACTCTATAGGTATTTTATGCCATGGCAAAGATCGAAACCAATTTCTCGCCAATGTTGCAAAATGAAGAGTTATGGATAAATAATTCAACTGCATGTAAGATTGATGTTAGAATTATTCAAACCATGGACTTTAGCAGATTGGGAACTTAACCTACCCAATGAAAACATGACCTCAGATACAGATTCCCTGGGGCTCACAAAAGAGAGGTCAAATTTGGGAAATCTGGTAAAGGTCTCCTAGCTTAAGGGGATAGCTAGACTTAGACTGAGGACTCACATGAAGCTTTCAAGATGACTACTACACATTAGACATCCACTTTTGTCTAAAGGTATGCAGACCGAAAGCGAGGCAACATATCGCTACAAGCAACTTCTTAACATGCCATGTAGAATTTTCTCACATGACTCATAGGATCTCCCTTCTGCCGATATTTATCAAATTTGGGTGTCTCAAAATGCTTGGGGAAGGGTATGGAAGTGATAGATCGATCAAACAGATAAGGACACACTTCTTCAAACTTGAATGTTTTAGCCTCTCTCCCTTCTTTTAGCTCCTTGAGAGCATTCTTCATTTCCTCCCATCCATGGTTGATTTGTGGGGGATGATTATTAACCGAGATTGCATGGGTTCCTTGAACTTGATATTGATCAAATGAAAAATATGAAGGATTATGTAGGGGATATTGTGGTGTTTGATATGATGGTTGTTGGTCAGTGTATATGGGTTGTTGTGGTGGAAGCTGCGGCTGAGGGGAATACTATAGTGGAGGAGAGGGTGATGCTTGATAAGGTTGTTGCAACTGCTGGAAGTATGCTTGTATTTTTAGAGGTGTTGGATAGGTGGGATGAGCCTATTGCACACTTGCATAGGGTGGAGGATAGGTATTCTATGGTGGAATTTTCCTAGTGGTTGTAGCGAGGTAATTGGTATTACTAGGAACACTAAATTACTGTGGTGGTGGGATGGTTTGTGATGCAGGGAAAGATGGCATGGTTAGGTAGATGGAAGAATGAGTTTGTTGTATCTCCATGGGTTGGATGAAAGGGTTAGCAAACTATTGTAGTGGTTGTGCCATGAAGGAATTTTCCCCCCGTATTTGTGGTTGTGGTTGTTGTGAAACTTGGGGGGTGGAATGCGCGACTGTGAAAGGGTTGATTTGTTGCTGTTGTGCTTGGGATGTGAACGGGTTGGTAATTTGTTGTTGCGATTGTTGTTGTTGGGATGGTTGCTAGATGGATTGTTGTTGCTAAAAAGGTTGTTGCTATTGGGATGGTTGTTGGATGGATTGTTGTTGTTGAATAGGTTGTTGTTGTTGGATTGATTGTTGATGTTGCTAGATTGGTTATTTCTGCTAGATTGGTTGTTGTTGCTATTGGATTGGTATTTGGGGTATGTCAAAGGGATTGGTAGATGGTTGTTGCATGAGAGGATTTAGATTGGTTTGCATTTGTGGAAAAATTGCTAGCACATGTTGCGGGTGTGTTGCGAGTGGAGTGGGGAAGGTGGACCCTTGTGGATATAAAGGTTGGTTATAGGCATTGGTAGGTGGCATGCCTATGGTGAAGAAAGGTGGAATAGACATAGAGACTTGGGTGATTTGATGCTGCAAACTGGTTTTTATACTTTGAATGGGCTGAGTAGGGATAGGTGGAATGGCGGTTTGCTACGTGCTAACTGGTGGTGGTGGAAATTATGCCTCAAATGTTAGAAATGTTTGTAAAAGTGGAGTGGCTATGAACTAAGGAGGTGCTTGCATAGCGATAGGAGGTATTTCTTGTGCTGCTGATGTTGGATCAAGAGGTGGGGCTCCTGAGGTAGATGAAGGTGTTGTGTGCATGATGGAGGGTGGGATGGAAGGTTGTACTACTTGTGCAATAAGATTTCCCACCTATAGGGATCACTGAAGTGAATCAAAAACTTTGTTTCTAGTGAGATGAGGATGTTCCCCTGGAAGTTCCATAGGTCATGTGACAAGTGTGGGTATAATCCAAGGTGGGAGTTGAAGTCCTTATTGCTGAATGTCCAAGAGTACTTGATTGTTGCTACATCCACTCATGGAGTTCACCACATGTGGACATGTCTTGGATGATTGATAAATGTTACTATGGTACTCATGGTAGGTGTCTCATTAGTATCTACCCAGATGTGCTCAATTTGTTCGTTGGGCTGAGGCGCATAAGTAACCATGGTGTTAGTGTTGCCAGTCATAGGATTAGATGAACTAGCAGCAAGATTAGGGTCCATGTTCTTCCTCTTCTTAGTGGCTTGTGTGATAGGTGGCATGAAATGACTACCTTAAGGGGATATGAGATACAATATGTGATGCAAGGATGTGCCTAAGAAGCTAAGGATGCTGGTGCTAGGACTAGGATGCGTCTAGGATGATGAATATGTTCTTAATTATGACTTGATGTATGTAAGGATTAAGGGTTGCTTTCCCTAGTGTAAGATCAAGTGGATGTGATTATCTACCTAAGATAGACTTGTGGTCTTTGGTGGACGTGATTCTCTGTTAATGCGAACCAACCTTTTGATCAAGGTGATGAGGTTGCAAAGGCAAAGGGGATTATCCTAAATAATGCCTAGTAAAGGACACTTAAGGATGGGGGTTTGATTAAGATGTAGGCTTTTAAGGAACTCAAAAGGGGATGCAAATACCAAGTGAAGGATGTGAGTAAGGATGCCTTGGATGATGATTAGGATGACGCTAGGTTGACTAGGATTAGATTGGATTGGATTGTGCAGGATTATGCTAGGGTAAGTGTGTGATGTGCTTCTAAAGATGATAACCTAAGGGAGGTTATAAAATGCAAGCTAAGTGAGCTTAAGAAGATGAGGAATGTTCATTTGTTGTGATAAACCAGCTAGTCACATTGCTCAAATCTGACAAAAGTAGTGTTTAGACGATATTTTCCCGTTAAGAGAGCAACCTTGTTGTTGTATATCACTTTGTTGAATTATTTTTGTTTATGGATTTCTTGCTTGATGGAATCAACTATGTGTTGGTACTTGTTGTTAGAGTAGTCATATTATAGCTAATAATTAATTAATTTAATTATTAGTCTATTATACTCTACGCTTAAGTTAAACTTAGGCATCTCATTATTCTTTAGGGTTTTCACCTTTAGGGTTTCGGTATCCTTTTATAAGGATTCACCGCTTTGCATTTCATTAAGGAGATTATAATGTAATCATTTTTGTTCATAATAGATTTTCATTCTTTGAACATGGATATAATGTCTCTGGCCTTTTGGCCGCCATAGCTTCTTCTGTCTTATGTCTTTGCTTCTTCCATGTGACAGGTTTGGATGCAGGTGTTCTTGGGAGAATAGGGTTTTACCTATTTCAACATGGTATTAGAGCTATTCTGTTGTTGCTTGTTCGAGTTATTTTGAAGCTGTGGATGAAGCATCCTTTTTTTGTCTTTTTTCTATTGTCTTTATTGGATCTAGGGAGTCTCTTTTTTTTGGTGCACTTTGGGCAAAAATCAACCTCATGGCTGCGTCCGAAAGGCCCAAAAACCCTAGAATCCATATTAAATATGTCTGATTTGGACACCGGAGCATCTGGGAGAATTTTTTAGGCCCTTTAGGGCCATATGGGCATGGTTTTTGAGAGAAAAATTCAAAAAAACACATTTTTTAAGTGTTTTTCATGCGTTTAATTAACGTAGTCTATGCATTTTTATTTTGGCTGCCACCGCATCATCGTTGGGCCACCAATACTCCACCACCGCCGGTCAGTGCCCAGCCTGCCACCCTGCGCACTCTGCGGCCCCTACTGCCCTGTGCCCCATCGCCACCGGCCCTGCCACTCCATTGGCCCCTGCTTCGCTGGCCACCGGCCCTCACCGATAGCCACTTCACCCACCGCTACGGTGCTCCGCTCTGCTCTGCTCGCCCAGGCTTTAGCCCCACGGGCCCCTTCTAGCCCAACGGCAGGTCATATGGTGATCAAGGGCTCCGAATTCAGCCCCTGCAGGTGCCATGGACGCAGGGGCCCAATTTTTTTAGCCCTAGGGGCTTAAAAATTGACCTTTGGAGCATTTTTGGGCCCTTCTCACTTTTTTTTCTCTATCTAGAGCATACGCAGGCTTTTTTTGGACTTCGTTATATCGTTGGAAAGCTCTTTTCGAGCTCTTTTTGACCATGGTGGTTAGGTTTTTTGGCTCTACTATTTTGATAGTGTTTTTTACTATCTAATTTTGATGTCTATTTTTTGCCTTCCAAGAGCCATATTTTGCTTATCTAGACTCTATTTTTGGCAAATCAGATATCGTCAGAAAGCTGGTTTAGTGAAATTTTTAGCTGCAGGGGTATTTTTTCCAAATTCTACTCTAGATTCTCTCTCCTCTGAGTTTGGCATCTTTTGCACTCTGGCAGATTACTTGGGTTCTACAGGTCTTGGGATCTCTTCTTCTGATCTTTCTGGCTCACTCTTCTTTCTGACTTCTAAGCTTGTATGCTTCTCTTCTGTAGCATTCTTTTTTCTATAAATGCACTAAGATAAAGTGTCTACTTCTACATTTCTGGAATTTTGAACACCTTGCGTGTGTTGTACTTGCGCTCCATTATAAAGTGCCATGGGGGGTTATGATTTTATGCCATTTTGTGCTCATCCGCCTTTGTCAAGTGAGCATACCTTCCATGATATTATCCCATTCTATGTGTTGGTGACACCACCCTTTATCCTATGCTTATACTTCTGTTGCACTGTTGGTGTTCCTGATTCTTGTTTCTATAGATGTTTCTGGAATCGCATTTCAGTGTTCCTATCACCTCTCCCTGTTCAGCATTATGGGGGGGTTCTCCTCTTGGTTCTATTGCTTCCCAGGTTTGATTGATCAGCTCTTCAGACTTTGTCTTCTCTACCTGGTCATGCACTTTTTCAGTGGGGGTTCCAACAGTTACTTCTGACAATGTTTACAGCTTCATGCTTTGGAGATGCTTCTTGCTCTTTCTTGTTCCTTTCTTTGGGACTTTCCCTAGATTGAAGGCTTAGTTTCCTTCATCTATTTTATTTCTTGTACTTGGGTACCTGATCAGGCCTAGTTGCTGGGACCCATAGTTCCTTTCATGCATCTTTTAGTCTTTAGCTTTTTAGCTTCTCCCTAAGTTACACTTAAGGGGGGGTGTTAGAGTAGTCATATTATAGCTAATAATTAATTTATTTAATTATCAGTCTATTATACTCTACACTTTAGTTAAACTTAGGCATCTCATTATTCTTTAGGGTTTTCACCTTTAGGGTTTCGGTATCCTTTTATAAGGATTCACCGCTTTGCATTTCATTAAGGAGATTGTATTGTAATCATTTTTGTTCATAATAGATTTTCATTCTTTGAACATGGATATGATGTCTCTGGCCTTTTGGCCACCATAGCTTCTTCTGTCTTCTGTCTTTGCTTCTTCCATGTGACAGGTTTGCATGCAGGTGTTCTTGGGAGAATAGGATTTTACCTATTTCAACACTTGTTAGCCTTTTAGGTTGTATTCTTCTATTCTTTTTGCAAGGGTGGTAACAAATTTTTTACCTTCTTATGCTTCTTGGAATCAGTCATGTCCTATAAATAGATCTTATTTTGGATGAATAGTTGGAGGTTTTAGGACATATCTCATAAAAGACCAAATTTTGAAAAATTGAGCTCACGAAAATCTACAAAAGGATGTTGTTTTGATGATTTAGCAAAGGCTTGATTTCTGTCTAATTTTGAATAGATTTGTTCCATGGCAAGAACCTACTTCAACACAATCAAATTAGAAATAACATGCATAGGTGTGAAAACAATCCGAAAAAAGACAAAGCAACCTTGAAGGATACAAGCAAGTGACAATTTTTTTTTTTTGGGTATTCTGTTGTCTTGGATTTGTCATTGTTGTTCAGACACTTAAAGCATGCATATACCTAAGAAATTGGCTTCAAATGAAGTATTATAGATCCATTGCTTGGTAGTCCTTTAGTTCACACAATAGTGTCACCCCTGAAAGGGCGCCTGTGTTTTTGCCTTTTTTGAGGTATTATTGTCGTGCTACAAAGATCTCTTTCGTAGCACAATACCTTGGGACACATATGATGGGGATCTTGGGGGGAGATTATTCCCTTCCCTCGCACTATAATAAATCACCATTTGGAGGTGAGTTAGGTAGCTTATATGCTTAAAGTGTTTAGTAAGTGTCTTCGTTCGATTGTATCCTCTATGTTCGGGCGAGCATGATTCAGGCGTATAGCCCCATAGAGTGTCTTGATAAAAGTAGTGACATAAACATGATTGAGACCACGAGGATGCACTTAAGTTAGATGAGAGCCGAGTATAAGCTCAAATTCTAATCGAATCCTGAGGTTTTAACCCCAAAGAGTAAATTTGATTACCGTGAGTTAGAGTGGTGTGGCTTACACCTCTTTCTCACCTGGGTCGTTCCTGGGAGATTTTTCCCTCAACCGACAGGCCCAACTAAAGGATTAATTTGAAAAATATGGGTTGGCAATGAGAGGGGTCTAGGTTTCTAATTTTTCCACAAGGGGAAAAGAGCATACTCTCCTACCCAATGTCATTTTCTCCCAAACACACAAGACAAGATTTTTCTTTCACAAAGATTTATTTGTTTAACAAAAAGTAAGTGTGCCTAGGTTTTTGATCTTCCCAAAAGGGAAGAGAGCATAATCCCCTAACACTTGCTTCAGATTAGACAATTAAATCTCCCTATTTATTCTAGGTTCCTAAGAAAAATTAAAGCAAACATGATCATTTGGTCAATTTTAGAGTAAGGCAACCTGCAAGACAAACATGAGTAGTCTTTTAAACTTGTGTCTTTGGCAAGCGGTGCTGCAAAATAACTAGTTAGTAGTTTCAATTTTAGCCTTTGACAAGCATTGAAAACACAAAAACCACTTAAACAGTTGTTAGCAAATAATAAAAAAGTTTGACAAAGCACAGACGCCGATGCAGGGCACAGACACTAGTTCTATGTTTCAACTCAAAAATGACAGAAGCAGCAAAGTAAACCAGAAAACACAGGGAACCAGGAAAAATGATATACTAGCACAGATGCCAATTTGTGAATCGTAGATGCCAGTTAAGCACAAACATTAGTTTTTGAATCGCAGATGTTGCTTTATGAACCAACGTTTATGCAGACACCGCAATAACTGCAAGCCCAAAAAAGACAGCAAAGACAACAAAAATAAGTAGTGTTCTTTCTCTTTTAGCTCCAATATTGACTAAAACAAACTACGCTGAAACTTTTTAACCCTTAGAAACTGATGTTCTTTAAATATTTGTCAATTTTTGTTTCCTTAATAAAAATTTTCCATTACGACTACCTGTAATATGGGATTTCTGCTAAAAAATAGAATGTTAAAACATAAGAAGGAAATATGAAAAAACAATAAAGTTGACAAACTAGAAGGTGGGTTTATGAAATCTAAAGCAAAAATAGGTCAAATCAGAGACGTCGATCTGTGAAGCGAAGACATCGGTTAACGTAGACGCCGAACAATGGTTTAGGAAGAACTAGCATTTGTGCAGACGCCTCTACGTGAATCAGAGACGCAAATCCGTTAGTTTGGCAAATTTTGGAAGAAAAAGACAAGAAGTTAGAATGGTTTTAGGGACGTGAGTTCTAGCGGGAATGCTAGAATATGTATGGTGAAATCTTCAACCTGTTGGGAGCAATCTCAAACATGACAAGTTAGTGGGTTAGTACATAGAATTCATGAAATAAGCAAGGAAAAAAACAAGACCTCAACATAACATCAGATTGAGCTAAAAACAAGTAAATTACACCCTATTCTACTTATTTGCTCTTTTTGATGGATTGTGGGTGTGCTCTCTCAAACACAAAAATGCAATGGATCCCCAAGTGGAATTATTAAAATTGATGCAAGATTGGATGAAGGGAGAAGGAATCAAGAACTAGTATGGAGTAACTAGTCTCAAACTTCTCCAAATGATTAAACTACTATGATTGAAATGCAAGACAATGCAAGAAACTGTGATTGATTTTAGCCTAAAGAACCTTGCATGTGATTTCTAAGTGATTTTAGCATGAAAAATATGAGCATGAAAACAACTATGAAAATCTAAAGCAATTCTAGGATAATAACAATGCACAATGAGAGATGAAAAATGAAGAGGAGAAGGCCTCTATTTATAGAATTTTGGGAGAGAAGAGGAGGGCTTGAATTATGTGGCATCTATGTGGCACCCACATAAGAGCCACATAAGGGACACATAGGCATGGAAGAGATGGCTAATTTTGAGTCAAACTTGGCATTAAATATTGAGTGGCTCAAGATTTCCCAAGTGGGAGACAAAATTTTAAGAGGAATTTAAGAGGGATCGGTGACCATTTAGGAGAGAATTCTCTCATGTGGGTGAGCATTCCATTATCCTTAAAAAGGTTAGGAATCACCCTTTAAGTATGATTAGAGGACAGTTAGGTAGGGAAATATGCTTAGCAAGTGAGGTGATGGGGGTAGACTAGGAATAGGGTAGGTTTCTGGGTTGGATTAATAGGTTCCTAGCTAGGTTTTAGATTATAATTCAAATTAGATTTGAATCAATCATAGTTTAGAAGAATTAGGGATATGGAGGAATTTTCAATAAATATAAATTTATAAAAAAGGGAATTTTTGTGAGACAAATGTATTTAAATAAAATACATTAGAATAGTATTTAGATTATTGACAAATACTAGCAATGAAACTATTTAATTGATTGGATTAAATAGTTAGAGGAAAAAGGGAAATTAATATTAATATTTTTGGACGTCTACAGTCTTTATATTTGGAATTTGAGGCATGACCTTACTTGGACTCTAAGTTGTGACTTTTTTGACCCGCCTATTTTTGAGGCTATGTGCTACAAGCCATTAATGAAATTAATATATACGATACTTATTTTTAGCATCTAATAATGCTAGAAATATTTTCATGTTTGGGTATTGTTTGTCGAGGTGATTAGGATAATCACCTAATTAATTATCTTTTATCTAATAAAGCGCTTTAGCATATAATTATCCTAGAACTATTTTCATGTTTGGATATTATTATTGAGAGTGACAAGGATAATCACCTAATTAATTATGTAATTGGGTCTTTTTGTAAGTTTATAACACTTAGCTTAAATTAAGGGTGCACATCTATATTTATATTGAACTTTCTATAGCATGTGTTTTCTCATTCATTATGACATGAAAACTTGTCAAGATATCTTTTAATCCTCTTCTAAGTTTTTTCATGTGGGGTTTTATCTCTATGGTTATATAAGAATTCATTATATTCATTGTAATATATCCAATTTATTTATATGTTAATCTCAATATGAAAAAAAAAATTGATTAGTTCTCTCTTGACGTTGTATAGTATCAATCATAGATTATTATTTTCAATTTTTATATGCATTTTGGTTCTAGGTGATTTCTAGAAGATATGGGATTAGCTACGAACTCCAACATTGTACGCACCATATATTATAATTATTGTCCATTTTCTAAGAGATCCAACCTTGAGAAAAATTAGTTGATCATGGAGAAAAATAGTTTCCAATTTTTCCTCATAGCAATGCAAAAAATAATATAATTTTGTAAGAAAATGAAAGAAAAAGAAAAGAAAACAATATTCAACAATAACTTTTCTCTAGAGAATTTTGAGAAAAAATATTTCTTAATTTTATTCACAACCATGAAAAATTATCTAGCTATCAATTAGATTTTTCATGCATTGAGTAAATTTAATAGAAATCATATCAGAAGGATCATGTATGCTGGTTATTATAGATAAATTTAGCCCATTTTTGTCATAAATTATGCATGCATTGTCAAAATTGGAAAAATGAAATATTGATAGAAAGTTTATTATGATGAATTTACAGTAGACCATCTACAATTTTTTCTTTGAATTTCTTGTATTCATATATAAATTTGTATCTTTTAAATAACATCTTAGCTTTTATGATTCTTGTAGTGTTGGAAAGATGATTCAATGATCTTAAGATTTGTAGATACATTTTTTTTAATGATTTTCCCCAAGTGTATTTGATTCATACTTTTGTGTTTTTACTTTCTGGTTAGTTACTTGGACATTTTGGCATCTAGATATAATTTTATTATGGGCGATAACTTTATTTTCTCTAATCTACATGAACTAAATATTTTTGATCTATTTATTGCATTTTAGGGAGTAATCATGGGTTTTTCCATCTGATTATTTTTGTCTTGTAATTAATGATGCATATTTCTTGCTAAAACACCATCTTGACACATCTCAAGTGGCTATATTATTTTCATTATTTGCATGGACTTATTCCTATACTAGCCACACTAGGAGATAGATCAACTTTGGGTATTAGCTTAGACCATATTATAGGAGTGATTTTTTCGTAATATGGATCCTAAAAATGTGTTTTATATCAAACCTTTATTGTTCTCACACACTTTAGACTAGAATTTGGGAATCCATGGAGGGCATAATATATTTCCATTAAAGTAGACTAGATTTTTTCTTATATGGATCCTAACATACATGGCTTCAATCGATTCAATATTGTGAGATATTATTCTTCTATACATGGCTACTTGGGATCATATCTTGTAGACATATCAATCTTATTTGCGTAGTCTTAGATTGTAGATTAAGGATTATCTTGAAGACTTTCATCTCCTCTTTATTCACAACCGCATTAATGTTGTTAGGTTATCCTTTTATCCATAGATCTTGTTATACATTTATTTTAGTAGAGTCCTAGACTATCACCTTCCACATGGATTGGTCACTTACTTGATTGGCTTCTGCCATCACTATCCTTTATCGATAATGTGATATTTGAGTATTTTCTAGAGGCACACACTATTTTGATTTGGGTTCCCACTTCTTCTATTTTATAGGAATGGATTCTCCTATCACTAGTGGATCTCTTTCTTCCTAGGGGAAAATGTAAATTTCAAGCAGTGGATCTGGGGTCATCTTTAGGAACTCATCATTGGAATAAGAGCTATATTTTATGGGGTGGATTCATATTGTCACTTTCTCTCTCTTATGGTGTAACATCTTATGAGGGCTCCATTGATGGGGCAGTACCCTATCACATGTGTTTATATTGTGGGGTTTAAAATGGGCATAAAATAGGTCAATTTATTGTCTATATTGGAAGTGGGTGGAGGGGGAGGAGAAATGGGGGATTAAGAGGGTTTATAGAGGAAAATGGGTATGGGGGGTACTGTGTGGGTATTGAAGGGGGTCACAAAAAAGGAGTTTGGGGTAATGGTTTTTGAAAATAGGGGTATTCTTTACTATGTCACAAATGCATATGATACGACTAGGGTTTACTAAGTGAATCCCATGTGAAACATCTATTGTACTGATACGACTAGGGTTTACTAAGTGAATCCCATGTGAAACATCTATTGTACTTGTGTGATAGAATATGCGCTTGGGAGGTCACATAAATTTGTCCTTTCCTTTTTTCACTAATGTATTTATTATATTTTATCTTGTGAAGGCAAATAGTTTTCCATCTGGTTTTCTACTTTTCACTATTCATGACCTATTACATTAAGTTGTACATGGATACCTCAAAAATAATTCTTGTTAGGACCCATCAATTCATACATTCATGTATGCATTCTTGATTAAAAAATTTAAGCTTCTCCTACCTAATTAATTATCTAATTGGGTCCTTTATTACTTTATTATACTTAATCTAAATTCAAAAGTACATCTTTATATTTGGATTGAGATTATTTTAGCATATTCTGGCTCACTCATTATGATGTTGACACTTGTCAAGTTCCCTTTTAATTCTCTCTCAATATTTTCATCTAGGGTTTTATATTTATAATTTTATAAGAATTTATAATAATATATTTAATTTATTTACAGGTTAATTTTAATATATAATTCTTCCTTGAATCTATTATCTCTCAAAGTTGTATAGCATCAATTATGAAGTTTCCTCTTTAGATATGATAGGCTCTTTTATTGCCAATTTTTTTGGGAGCTACAGGGTTAACTATCAACTCTAGCATCATTGTCCTCATCATTCAAACTATTACATCAATGCCAATATTTTTATAGGAGCTTGAATTCAAAGAATATGTACTATGACAATTCAATAACCTTATAAAGGTATTATTTAATACCATTAGCCTTCATAACAAAATAGATCACAAAAATTAAGGTGAAACAAGAAACAAGATTTAATAAATAAAAAATGATTCCAAAGATCAACTACACACTTTCATAAACAATCTAGACATGTCAACTCAACCTATCATAAAGTATAGAGACAATTCCATATCCAAGGCATAAACAAACAAGAATATATCCTACTGTTTTTTTTTGGAAAAAGGTGGCAAAACTACTTAATATATTAATATTATAATTTTGTTACAATGGTTTAAAAAGGCTCTCCGAGAAAAGAACTAGGAAGAAAAGAGTAGATCATACTACTCTCATGTCATTCAAAATTTAATAGAGAATCTTGCTTCCTCAATTCTAAAACTAAGGTTGAGGTCTCATAGACGGCCAGCCTTAAACATCACACACTAAGGAAAAAATTAAGCTTGCAAAAAGTAAGTCAACTTTGACTATTTAACACTTTTTGCCTAGGAATCAGTCATTAGTGTGTGATGTTTACAGCCAGGGCTCATGGACGGGGTTTCTTTAAAAATAGAGCTAAGGCTACTAAGATTTTTTAAGAATATTTAAAGGCTAGTTGTCCCATAAATTTTGTAGTGCATTTCAACTTAAAAGTTTAACTTCCTATATTTAAGGAAGTTGGAGTCTCACGAATATCACACTGAAATCAGCTTAAAATGGGTAAAAAATTATCATTTTCTTTCTAAAATTTTTAGTTTCATTTCTCCTCTAGAATTTATTGGAGGGAGTCATTTTTTTCTTTTGAAACTAAAGAATAAATGATTGACATGTGACAAAAAATATTCCTAAGCTAGTGGGAAAATTTCTAGCCCCAACCCATTTTTACCTATTTAAATTTAGAAATATGAAAAATAGGAACTCCTATTTTCCATTTACAAATAGACAAATAAACAAAAGAGTCGTAATTCACTATACAAAATATGGACCACCCTCACATTTAAGTATTTTAAAACTCTATTCTTGAATAGCTTGAAAATTTTAATCCAACCATAAATAATTTCGTTGACTGACTAAATTACTAAGCTCAACGTGCCCAGATTTCCTGCAACCCCATTTACCATACGAAATCCACTCTTTAACTCCGAGAACAGAAACTGGCCAAGCTTAGTCATCCACCGTAAAATCACTCGTCTGCAAATATGTGGAAAGCACAAATTTGTCATTGAACTTTAAGTTTTCAGCTTACAAACTTTCAAAGTTACAAATCTTGAATGCCATGGTCCTCCAGATTTCAATTATCATATTCTTTTGCAAACGATTAAACAATGGCAAGAAAAGATCTGTTACCTTACCTGCTTATTCTCTCATCTAATTACTCATCTGAGTAAACATAATAAGCAATCCCATTATGAAGCTTTGATCAACTCCCGCTTCGACCACCAGGCTTAGAACATCATGCCCCAGCATTATATCCGATTTCGCTTCCTTTCTTCTAACCTGTAATATGTTTTAATCAGATTCTCAAACTCCAAAGCCATCCTAAATAAACTTAGAATGATTTATGCTCAAAATACCTGTGCAATAATGTCTCCAAAGGCACTGAATATTGTGCATGATGGCTTGCTCGAGCCTTCGATTTGGTAATTGAATAGCTTATTAGGTTTTCTGCTTCCATTTGCAAATACATTGGCAGTGTTTCTGTTAGAGAATCGCAACGACCTTGCAAGGCTGAATATGGGCCTTTCAGCCTCCATGGGATCTCCTCTAAATGCTTCCCATATTTTCCCAACATTCCATCTCTGATGAATCGGAACTAGCTATCAGAGATTTATAGATGAGTCTTATATAACTAATCTTTTTATATTGTTTATCACTTATAAATTTTTTTCTTATAGAACATTAATATGAGACTAATACACATATGTACACAAAATCATGACAGGCTATTTAGAAATTTACTTTATTTGAAGTCAACTTTGGAAGATCAAGAGTAAGAATTCTACATTTGATGTTCTTATTAAACATTTGACGTTCTTATAAAGATTTGAACTTGGGTCTCTATAATGTAAACCAAACATTTTAATCAATTAAGCTCAATCCACTAGACTATAAAACTAATCTTTTTTATATTAGAGATTGTTTACAAATATCAGCTCCTTCAAACACTCATATTGCAAACCCAAAGCTGTAACCAATTGAACTCAACCCCTTACTATAAAACTAATCTTGATAATCATATCATAAGAAATAAATGAATAAAAGTAGAAGGATACATCAGCTTAAATAACATATTGTAAGTTTTCATTTGTTTAGGCCGTTCATTTAAAATTGTGTCAACTTTTTCAATAGAACATACCCATCCAAAATGACACCCTTTTCTTAATAGAACCTAATTATTCACATGATTTCAGATAAACCGCATAAACAAGACAAAGCTTAGAACATATTGTTGAAATCGAAATAAAGATACCTTACGCCTCAATAAACCAGGTCAACAAGACAGAGCTTAGAATATGTTGTTGAAATCGAAATAAAGATACCTTACGCCTCAATGTAAGAAGAAGTTGGCCTGCATCTTCCATGAGAAGTACTTCGTTCTTTGCATTGGATGCATAATTATCTACTCTGAAAACCAGATTTCCCAATGAATTGAAAACGGTAAATCCTTCGCCATTTAGTAAGAGGGACTTCTTCCAAACTGTGAAGACAGTAGATAAAGTTGAACAAAACTTATGATCAATTAAAGCGTGGGGAGACAAGAATGGGGAGTGAGGACGCACTTGAGCCATTTTTTCAGCTAAATTTCTCTAAGTATTGTCAGAACGTAGAAAGAACAAAAGACTTGTGAAGGCCAGAACTGTGTGAATCACATATAGTTAATCCATTACACTTTCCGTTATAAATACCTCTGAGATGGATCAATTTACGTTGATTATTCACCATTAAAATCATGGATTCCACGTGAATATTATTTGGTTTGTTGTAGTTGTCGATTAGAACTTGGGATCTCAAAACGTCACTGCGTTTTGGAGGTTATGGCCGTCTTATCTTATCGTGAAGACCAAATTGTGTTAACGTGACAACACATTAGTGAGACAGGATTAATTTAGTCAAAGCAAATTATATCCAACGCTCTTTAGGATAAGAGAGTATTTCTTTCCAATTATTAGATCGTTTTAAATGCAGATTGCATTACTTTAGTTTTAAAGAATTATATCCTGCACGCTTTAGGATAAGATAATAGTTATTTATTATTATATATATTTATTTGAAATTGGGTATGCAATAAAGTACAAATATAAAAGAGTTGTTGAGCAGCTCCTTGAGGAACTTTGCATGGGATAAGATAAGTAAGATTACATGTATGCACATATTATATTATGATACAATTTTAGGTAGTAGAGAATTTTTATTAATTTTTTATATTATGTTAACATATTGTATAAACCTTTTCAAATATATTATGATGTTTTTAAAATAGCAATACAATTATTGATCACGTAGTATAGAAATTTGTTTTTAAGGTGATATATAGAAATTTGTTGTTTAGTATTTACCAATCAATATCTAATTACAAAATTTACGATCTTTGAAATATGATTTGGTTCATCGTGATAGCTTGTCTTATAGGATCCTAGAACCATCTATAAATCATTTTATAAGAAGGTGGATTAGGAGGTCAATTAACTTTATTGGTACTCCTCTTATTATGTTAAATATTGAAGTGGAAATGCTACATATATATTGACTACTTTTTATACAAATTCTTCTACAACTTTCCTTTAGCATATATGAAATGCAAAGGCTTGTGATATACATGTAGATGATGATCTACATTTCTAGCTTGTGGTGTTTTCATTCCTTCCAAGGATAGTCGATAGTGTAAACCTCTTCATCATATGCTAGATACTTTTGTGATAGTATTCTTTGTTCTCTGTCATTAGACATCTTTTTTGTAAAACTTTATTATGTCAACGCAAGCACAAATAAACTAGAACTAACTTTTAAAATGATTATTGTTATGTTAGGTGTCTTGTACATCTTGAAAACCTTAGAATTGAATTCTTGTTTCAAAACTAATGTAATATGGCCCTCATTGTATGGGACACTAGCCTTGGGGGAATCTCAAAATATTTTTTTTACCACATGGATTATATATTATGAGGTGTGTAGGCGCTTTGATGATGTGAGAGTTATATTCCATCAGCATTGATGATAAAATTTATAAAAAAAACTTGTAAATGAATCTTTGAGTAACTAAAACAGTCAGTTATATAACTTCATATTGTAAGAAAGATAAAATTTTTTAATCAGAATGCCTAATTTGACCAAGTGAAATCCTTGATTAGAGGAGTTAAGGAATCCTATATGGAACATTGGAAATGCATGCATGTGTTTGGATGCCCAAATTTGACCAAGATTTTGAGACTAAATTTTAAGCCCATCTTAGTTAGCTATTTTAAAATTACCTATATTGTAAGGATGTTAAGTATCAGAACAACTTCCTACACTAACCTTGAGGAGAGAATAATGCAAAATATTCTTAGATTTTTATAATAATTATATAATCTTAATATAATTAACAAAAAAAAATATGCATGCTACAACACATTGATTCAAAAAGAGAAAATCCTTTTGGGAGAGAAACCCCACACTCTAAAGTTCACCCAATAAATTAGTCAAAAATCAATAAGAGATTACAATATACTTGTCAGACAAGCTTCTCTTGGGATTTTTAGCAACCAGAGATCTAGAGGTAATTGAAAAACTATAATAATCTTATATTCACCTTCCATCTCACACATGTGATATATAGAAGATACAATACAAGAAACCAACAAATGGTATTAGAAAACCATTCGCTACAAACCATTTGCAAATAAATAACATTTTATATCCAATAAAAGTTTCCCTATGATGTGTCTATACACACACCAACATGTGTAACTCCCTTTTACAACTCAGTTACGTGTTTGACATATTTTTACATTTTATATTTTGGGAGAGCCAACTTTCGAAGGCCATAACTTTCAAATCGGGCGCCTCATTGAAAATTTGTTTGAAGTGCCAAAAAGTTCATAATGTTCTCTATCATATTATGATTGGCTACATAATTTAGCCACCTTTTCATCCTATATTAAAGCCTCTAAAACTTCCAAAATTGAATTCAAAAACTTTTTTGACTATTTTCAAAAAATAGGAACTTTAATATCTTCAAATTTGGACATGATCTTGCAACAAAAATCTACTAGCATGGTTATCCAACCCAACTAATACTTTACGCAAGGACTACAAAAATTTTATGCTCAAATGAAGTACTTACTGAAATTAGTAACCACATGTAAATGCAAGGGTGAGACATATTTTCCTAACAATCTGCCACTTTTCAAACACCTTACAAGAAAAAGGGAGTATTTGCACATCATAATTTGATTTCTAGGGCCACTGAGGCCTATAGACTCTAAACACCATTTGAACTTCTCTATGCTCATATCTTTAGCTAATAAATCTACACTTTTCATCAAAGTCTCTACCTTTACCAGCTTCACCCTACCACCATCGACCATTTCTTTGACAAAATGATGCTAGACATCAATTTGCTTGGTCCTGGCATAAAAAGTTAGATTCTTTCCTACATAGATCACACTCTGACTATTACAGTAAATTATTATCATGAGTTTGATTTTATTATAATATTTGAACACAACCTTTTAAGCCAAATGGTTTCTTAACAAGCATGGGTAGCTACGATATACAAGTTACCTTTATTAGTGGAAAAAGAAAACACAATCAATCACTTACTCATAAAACTAAATGCATAACTAAATAATGTCAACACATAAGCACTGTTGGATTTTGTTCTATCAATATCACCTACCTAATGGGAATATACATAACCACAAATATCAACACAAATTTTGTCTCCTATAATATTATGTTGATAACACAAAGAATGTTCCAAGGTACCCTTCGAATATCTGAAGACTCTTAACTGCATCGCAATGAATTCTATCGAGATAAGACATTTATCTAGAAAGAAATCCCACTACTTAGGAAAGGTGGGTCTAGTATAGACCATAGCATACATCAAGTTTCAAACTGCACTCTAGTAAGTTAATTTTCTCATTTCTTCCATTTGTTATGGGGATGCAATACAATCTAAAATAGATAACTTTTTTCCAAATTTAAAAGGAACACATAATGATCTACAATCACCAATGTTGAACCTCTACAAAAATGAGTTCATATATACCTACACTGGCCTAACCATACCTTTTTTCTCACTCTATATCTTCTAATTTCCATCCCAATACTGTGTTCAGTTGAATTAAGATATTTTATTTCAAATTTTGTGACAAGCTAATGCTTAAGCTCTATAATCATAACTTTCCTTTTACCAATGAGCACCATATCATCAACATATAATGCAATGTATAGGAAATGACTACTATTAGATTTATAATGAACATAATGATTTTATTTAGAATGCTAAAATCACAAACTCACCACATACGTATTAAATTTATAGTACCACATATCAAGAATTTTCTTGGGGCCATACAAATATTTCTTCAATTTACAAACCAAATTACTTTCACCTTTTTCCATGTAGTTCTCTAACTATGTCATGTAAATATGATATTCCAAATCACCATGAAGGAAAGTAATTTTCACATCCATTTTCTCAACCTTTAAAACATAAGTAGAAATAGTAGAAAGAAAAATATCTATTGGGTGGAATTATTATAATAGGAGATAATATCTCATCCTACTCAATAGTCTCAACCTGAGAGTAGCCATTCATAACCAGATTTTCTTTATAATTCTCAATGTTTCCATCTGAACCAATATTTTTCTTAAAAACCCATTTTCAACCAACATGTTTTCCTCCTTAAGGCAATGGTTGAATATCTCATGTATAATTATTTTCCAAAGCTTCCATTTCTTCATCCATAATTGTTTTGAGGATTTTGCATCATTCATACCCAAAATCTTCTCTAGAAATAGGTTCATCCACTCTAATATTCAAAGTAAAAATGCAACTCCAATCATGAGGCACATTTCTTTCAGGTTGTTATTTGTGCCTTGTAGACCTTTGAAATAGCTAAGTCACAGAGTCTTCCTCCTCTTCTAAAGATTCAAAACTAGACAAGGTATCATCAATTTTTTAATCTATCTAGGGGGTTCGATTCAAATTTCTCATGCATCTAAGATAGTTTGTTCACATCTTCCTTTTTAGTTTTTTCAAGTTACTATCTAACAAAATGAGGCTTTGTTTCTTTGAAAAATAACACTTCTACAATGTATTACCTTCTATACAATAGGGTCCCAAAGATTGTATCATTTTACACCATGACTATAGCCAATGAAGAAACATTTTACAGCCTTGTTTCCAAATTTGTTTGCTTCTCATTTGACAAATATGCCTATTTTTTAAAGCTAAAAAAATATAAGATTCCTCAATGAAGGCTTATGACCTAACCATGCCTTGATAGGCATTTTATCAACAAGATATAATGTAGGAGACCTAGTTATCAAGTAGAAAGTAGTGGAAACATCTTCAACCTAAAACCTTTATTCTAGGACAACACCTCTCAACATACTCTTATTCTTCTCCATCAATGTTCTGCTCATCATTTCTACAAATCTATTATATTGTAGAGAATACAAATTTGTCTTCTTCTTATGAATGCCACAATATTTATAGAAAATATAAAAATCATCATAGAAAAAAATCACTACCATTACCATTCCTTAAACATTTTATTTTCCTTTTCTTCTGCAATTCAACCATTACTTTAAATTCTTCAAATCAACTAAAAATATCAAATTTACTCTTTATAGAATATACCCATGTCCTTCTATTGTAATAATCAATAAATGAAATATAACATGTGGATTTTCCAATAGAAGGAACATCTACATGACCAAACACAACAAAATTAATAAGATCCAACACACCAAAATATTTTTTAGAACTCAAGTAAATTTAAATAAGTTTTTTATTTTCATAAATACAATACGCACTCAAATCAAAATCAAGCTTACAATAATTCAAACCTTCATCAAGTTTTTTTTTTTTCAAGGTCCTTAGACCCTTCACTCCAATGTGGTCAATTCTCTAGTGCCATAATATAGTCTTACGTGAAGGTAACTTTCATACAAAGAAAAAGCACCCTTAGGTACCCAAAAATCATGACCATATTCTAAAGGTGAAAGACTCACATTTTCCAAAAAATTATCCTCATATTTGGTGTCCATAGAATTAATATTACACACAGCAGTGTATTCATCCAACTTAGATAAAGTTCCAATTTTGACTTCTCTAGCAACCATAACAAAAAAAAGGGGAGATTGTAACCCAGACTCTTAGACCAAATTTGAAGTTCAAATGGAGGAAATATGGAAACCCGATTTCCCTATTCCTAGGAATATGGTGACTCACTCACCCTATTCCCTGCACTTTCTAACAAATTCAAATGCAAACTATAGTCCATCTCCTCATCTACCTGAATATCTCTCCATATTGAAATTCCACTTATCCATGTACACTTAAAAAGGAGAAAAGGATATGTAGAAAGTTGTTTTCTCAATCAAACATTAGTTTTGGAATCAAAATTGAAATAGAAGAGAAATATGCTTGAAAGGAAAGCATGCTAATGTATCAAAAAGATATATTTGAGAATAAAAGTATTTTATAATTTTTTATAATGTAACGTTCTTTCAATATGATCACAAGTAATGATGTGATAAAATGACCTGAAAAAAACCCAAGAGGAAATTATAAAATACTTGCTTGCGTGGAAGGTTTTGAAGCTTCCAAAATAATGGGTTTGGTTAGATGAAATGCCTTGAATTATTGAATGTAGATAGATGTTTTCTTGATTTATGCTATGACTTTGTCACTCAAAATGAGGGAGGATACATTTCTTATATATGTCTCACAATATTTTGGGATTCAAAACTTGAGGAAGGCTAACATGGGCATTGAATCCCTAAGAAAACCATGTCACTATTAAAGGATTTTGATTTGGGGTCAAATATCTAAGAATCACGAAAATTGGTTGCCCTATTCCCTCTAGTTTCATCTCAAAATAAGTACATATGCCCTATTTTGAGTGAAAGTGTTGGGATGAAATGGAAAACTAATCTAGGTTGCCAAATATTAATGTGGGGGACCATAAAAGTTAAAATAAGGCCTAGCTAGGTATAAAATTGAATAGGGTTATAATTTTTGATGCAATATTTAGCGCTAACATTAGTAGGAGTATGGGTCCTTTATACATACACATTTTAATGTGTGTGTGTGTGTGTGTGTGTGTGTGTGTGTGTGTGTG
>MU226945.1:149729-171560 GCA_018584345.1 Thuja plicata
AGGAGAGACATGTCCCTTCATGGGACATGTCTATTCATTATTATTTATAAGAAAGGACATACCTCTTCCAACTAATTATAATTTAATCAATCTTATAATGTTTCATCAATCAATTATTAATTAAGAAGAATAATATAATAATTTAATATTAAATATTAAATGTTATATGATTAATAATAATATAACATATATATTATATTATTATTAATCAACATATATTATATGTATTCTAATGATCATACGATTGAAGATACAAACATTAACATCCTACTTTGGTAATTTCACCCATTTTCAATGTTTGTGACCTGTATCCCTACAAGGGACCATCTATAGACATAGGTAGGCCCACTCTTTAAGATTTAAGGGGTGATGATTGGATGAAAGACTTGCCTACCCCAATACCACTGAAATTGGAAAGTGTATTGGATTCTAAAGTGATCAAGAAGACAAGGAAGTGTAACTAAAAGGAGTACATCATCAAATGGCAGGGACCAGCTGATGTTGAGGCCACTTGGATGATAGAGCTAGATGTTTTGAACCATGCAATCACCATTGAAGACCTCCTAACTCAAGGGACTTGAATTCTTTATCCCAGGGGAGTATGGTGCAGGGCACCTCCCTTTTTGATGTGTTGGTGTGTTTTAGTGTTGAATTAGGTGTTTTTGTGTGGATTGGAATAAGATCCAATAGGTTAGATACAATGTTATTCAACTTCATGTTTGTAAGAGACAATAGTGCTCATTAGGTGATTTAGGGTCATTTTGGCCTTAGATAGGGAAAAGTTGCTATGTTGATGTAATGAGAGTTTAATGTGTGTTTCAAGACTGTAAGTATCCTAACTAGGGTCAAGGAAGTCAAACTCATCCATCGAATTGACAAAAAGAGTCAACTAGCTCAAAATGCAAAAACATTGGTCGCAACTTTTGCAAGAAATTGGAAAAATGAAGTTAGACCAGTTTTAACTACACATGCTCGGTATATGAGCATGTATTTGATGATTTGGACAGGTTAATGAAATTTTGGATTGCAACATTTATTTTGTGAACTCCTGTACGGATGGTTTTGACTATATCCTTGTAAACTAAAAATCATTTTGCATTCTATACGGTCTTGTACAAATTGGAAAAGGAGATCAGACCCCATGGGGGTGTAGAGTTTCAAAATAGATTTCATTTCCATATCTTATTTTTCTTTGAAGTTATTTTAGTGTAGATTTGTGTAATAATTAAGGTCACTGGTCTGCAAGTGGCAGTCCTAGTGTTGTATAGTTAGAAATGGCTCTAACGTAAGAATCCACTAGTAGAATTGAATGAAACCATGGGGGAAGTAGGGTTAGAGTCTGTAGATAGGGTTTTTTTTTGCATTTTTATGGTTTCAATGGATTTATTACACCAATTTTGAAGCCCTATGGCTGACTGTTAGAAACAGGCGAGCTAGGAAAGGGATGAGATGGATTTAGCATGAGCACCCACATGATCTTGGGGAAAAGAATTAGAGGAATTTATAGATGCCCTAAAAAGTCTTCTTGAAGGATCAAAAGGTGGTGGATGGTGAAATGAAGGTTGAAGGTCAATTTGACAATTGTTTGTGCTGACTGGTCCAGAGGCCTAAATAATAGGCTAAAAACTAGGGACTAATGGATACTAGAGTTGTGGGTGCATCTAGAAGCCAGGGTTTTGGATTCTGATAGGGATGATAGACACTTTGTAGATTTTAAAGGCCTTTTTATGGAGTTGTTTTGTATTTTTGGGAGTGTTAGTCCAAAAATAGTGAATTCTGACCTATTAGGAAATAGGGTCATTAGGCCTCCTAGTGAATTTCATACCAATTAGAGTGGTAAAGTATTTTGAAGTGTGTGTAAGCGTTAAAAATGAATTTTAATGGAACAAGGACATATACAAGAGTCTATGGGATTTATGGAAAGATCCTAAGCTAGGGGTTTGGGATTCTAGGAGGGAATCTAGTGAAGGGGTCTAGGTAAAAGAAGAGCTAGTTGGACTAGTTGTGCCTTGAAGTGTTAGAAGCTTCAAACAATAATCTATACCTTGGAGGAGAAGTTGATAGTGATGATGTTGGAGATCCATAGTGAATAATAACAAAGGAATAGTTAGCCATTGGATTGTTAGGAGAGATTTGGAGTAATTTTGGGAAGAGAAATCGCTAGAATCTTAAACCCTTTGCATCAAATCTGCATCAGTATAAGCATGCAATATAAAATCATTAGATTTTCCATACCATAATCTGTCTTCCAATGTTAATTTTAGATATCTAAATATCCTCTTAGCTACAACAAGGTGAGTCTCCTTAGTATTAACTAGAAACCTTAAAAAAATTGTAAGTGCACTAGCTATGTCTTGTCTAGTGTGTGTTAAGTCTCGCAAACCTCCTATCATAGACTGATATTTTGTCTAAAATATGCTTTGAGATTCATTAGTAGTAGTAAGCTTGCATCTAGTAACCATGGGTGTTCCAATAGGTTTACAATATTCCATCCCAAAATTCTTTAGCAACTCCTTAAGATACTTGGATTGAGAAATAAAATTCCATATTCATTTTGAGTAATTTGCAAACCAAGGAAGAACTTCATTTCATAGACATTTCAAATTCATTTTTCATTTCTTCAACAAATTTCTTGCTCATTTCATCATTGCCTCCAAAAATGATATCATCCACAAATAACTCAATAATCAAGATTCTATCTTTAGTAATTATTTGGTGCAAATTACTATCTACACTAGCTTTTATGAAACCAAGAAGTAATAAATACCTATCTAACTAAGCATACCAAACTCTAAGAGCTTGTTTCAAACCATAAAATGCCTCCTTCAATATCAAAACCATATTTATGTCACCTATTAAATAAAAACCACCAAGATTCTCAATGTAGACTTCTTCTTCTAGATCACCATTCATAAATGTAGACTTCACATCTATCTTATATACTTTAAAGTCCTTAAGTGTTGCATAAGAAAGGAACAATCTCATTCCTTATTCATTCTTTTTTTTTCTAAAATCCATTTATAACTAATCACATTCTTAACCTTAGGCCTAGGAACTACATCCCAAGTGTTGTTTTTCTCTATCTGATCCAATTCTTCTTGCATCACCTTGGTCGAAGATTCATCTTTACATGCTTCATCAGTAGTCTTAGGTTCAACTTGTGAAATCAAACAAAGTTATTTCCTAAGATTTGATCTTTTCATCATTCTCTTATTAGAATTAATAATAATTGATGATCATATTTTTCCATAAGTATACAAAGAAAACATTTTTGGAGTCGTGAGTAACATGATCACCAAAAGATAGTTTATAGTGCAACCCGACATAGCAGTTTACAAAGGTCATCGGAAATGCTAACTATACTATCATTGGCATAGGTTACAAAGTAAACTGATGACATAATGTAAAGAGTAACCTGACAGAGCATTCAATAGTGTAAACCAATAGTCAGTCGACAGAGAAAAATGAGAAGAAAAATGTCTACAGAAACATCACTACAAAAAGACTACAGAGCAAACTGAGCACTAGTCTACCTAGAGACAACTCTATTCTGAGAAATGTGGACCTGACTTACAAGTCAGATAAAACACTTAAGTTTTATATTTATCTTTAAATCATATCTTTAAAAACATTTCTTGGGGGTCAAGTAAAGCAAATGTAATCATTTTAATCAGTCTAATTGATTGTAAACATGCAAACTAGGAGATCAAGGTCAAGTTGTAAACCTTTGATTATAGAGTTGTCTTTGAAAAGCGTGAAACCTATTTAGGTTAATTCATTGTATAAATAGATGTGTAATCAATCAAAACAAGAGGATGTGATGATGATTTTAGCTGAGGAGCACATGTATGGATTATATATAGAGCTTTATGCATAAGGACAACATAAGATCAAATTAGTTATAAAGAAAAAGATACAAGGCTACCGAGAAGAATAGAGGTATTGATCAATCACTATAGGTGATAAATATACATGTGAACATAAAGGATCTATACTTAGTAATTTAGGATTGCATTTAATCAGGTCAATAAGTATTTTTCACTACATTCTAACAAGTGTAGAAAATAGAAGAAATCCTTTAAGAAGGTGGATTTAACAATCCTTTTGTAAATTTAATAATTGAGTGCACACTAAATAGTGTTGCTAAAGCTCTTAATAGAGTAGACCTTAACTAGTCTAAACATGTTACTCCTAATAGGGTAAGATCATCAGAAGTGATCAAACTTGTAAGCCTTAACCGACTCCTTCCATTCTATAGATAGTAAAGTTTTGTGGGTTTCATAGCCACCACAATTTTTAACTTCTAACAAGGGTTTTCTACATTACCAAATCATGTGGCATGTGTCATTACATTGAATGAATGTTTCTATGAATATTTACATGCAAATTAAGTTGATGAATTGATATTACATACACAAAGATAGAATAACAGATATGGTCGGTAATGCAAGGAATTGATTACTAAAGGATTAAGGTTAATTGAAAAAAAATTTAAGGGTATTTATTCACCCCTCCCCTCTCAGTACACACCATTCCATTATTCCAAAAATTGGTATGAGAGCTAGATATCTTATTTGGAAAAGTTTAAATCGCTTGAGAGAAAAGATCATACAATGGAAAGGTTTAATCTAGACAAGAGTATTGAGAATCAGAATCTAGAGATACAAATCTTCTACGATCAATCCAAAGTAGCTAGAATAAAGATGAGAGAACTAATGGATAAAAGAAAGGTTATGGCATCTCGCTGCAATGAAATAGATTATCATGAAGAAGAGCTGCCTGATTTGTTTGAGTCATTAGGATCTACATCTAGCAATATATTAGACACGTCTGAAGGAAGCATTACAAGTATAAATGAAATCAATCAACATCTGACAGAGAAATTAAAGATACTGCAAATGGGTCAAGAGATAGAAATGGTAAGGATGATTGATGTTATGAATAATGATAGACAAGCTGAACAAGAATGAACATTAGTTATTGATGATAGGAGGAAGATCACTGAAAAGATACAAGAAAGAGAGATAGAGATACAAACACTTATTGAATATCATCATGAGATCACCAATCAAATAGTTCTTTTGAGTCAAGAGGAAAACCGAGTGAACATAAAACTCAATGGAAAATTAGAAGCTATTTGTGAGCTAAGAGAAGAAAATGATTAACTAAATCATGAGGTAAGGATTCAACAAAAATGCAATGATATGATCAAGAGAGATGAAGAAAGCACCAAAATAATGGATGATTTTTTGGATGGACAAAGAAGAGTCAAAAACAATACCGGACGAGGGTATATCGAGCATGGATAATCATCAAATCAATCTGATCACAAATATGTCTACACAAATCCAAGACCAAGGAAGTTGTCATGAAATCACTATGGAAAACTAGGCCACACATCAAATGTTTGTAGGAGCAAAGCTAAAGGTATTCCTAAGTCCACATCTACATTCGTAGGAAATTGTTATAACTGTAACAAGAAAGGACATAAAGTATATGAATGTAAATCTAAGGTGAAACAACAAAAGAAGGAAACCTACATGGAAAAATATTTTCCTACTTGCAAAATGCATGGGCACACATCTCTTGAATGCAGGAAGAAGAGAAAGAAAGCATGGAAGAAAAAATAACAAGAAATTCTTATCAACCGAAAATAGTCAGTAACTCATATGTTTGGGATTACAATACATGGACTAAGTGCACAACATGTGGTAGATATGGACACATAGCTGCAAATTGCATGAGAAAATGGATGAGAATGTCTAGTATTCGGACTAACCCCAGAATGGAAAGCTTACATTGTCATAGGGTCAGTCATCTAAGAAAGGACTACAGAGACCGAGTGACACAGACACACTTTTTCTAATGGCAATACCATTGAAGACATCAGGAAGATGAGAAAGAAAATGTGGAGGAAAGCTAAAAACACTAATGATGTTGGACAAATAAATACAATAGGAGACACGTTATCTAATGGATCTAGTGATATCACCACCCCCACCTAAGAAGAAAAAGTATGCAACTGCACTATACAAAGTTATACTTTACATCAGTTCCATTACACATTGATAATATGCCAAAATAGCATGAATAACGATGCACTATGGTATTACTTGTTATGAAATTGTGAATCCAATCTCGTCGGTCAATGCATACTGAGAATATTCAGTAAACATATAAAGGCTAAGTTGTTAATATAAATTGAGCACCTTCAACAATCATGAAAAAGTGAAGTCTTCACTATATACCGATATCTATCAGTGAACATGTGAAAAGTCAATTGAGTTGACACCTTCCCTGAGCATCACACTCTCACCAAGAATGAAGTTTGTATGTTACCTAAGTTAGACTGTCTTCAAACACTAAGAAGTAGGTGAAGTATTAATGACACACTTAGGGCATCATCTATGAAAGGGTGACAAAAGAGCTCATTATTCACCATGCAATTCAGAGAAAAGTGTAAAGTGAAGCAGAGTAAAACAAAGCGACCAACATTGACCAGATTGTAGAGAAACTCACAAGAAAATTCATAGAATTCAGATAGATCAACAACATCTACAATAGGTTGAGTAAGTAACTAAGACCTACCAAAGCTCATAGTTGTTAAAAACATAGATAGAAAGAAAACCAAAAATGTAAAGACACTTGAAAATATGTTTTTGGTAAATGAAGAAGAAATACAACAAACAGAAGACACCAAGGGAGAGTCACCCATTGCTGAAGGTGAACAAGTGATAGACTCTAAATCAATACAGTATGATTCACCACCCCCAAAGAAGCCAAGAGCTACAATTGCATCTAGGGAGAAAAGTCAGACAAAAAAAGATGCAAGTTCATCACTGGTCAAGAAAGGATAGGTGAGGACTTATAAAAGAAAGACTCAAACTGAGCAAACATCAAAACCAAAGAGGACAAGGAGATTAATCCAAAGAAAGGTAAATAAGGAAGACACTAAGAAGGATTAAAGTGAACGAGAAACCCAACCTACAAAGAATAAAGTTGCCAAGACAATTTATGAAGTTGTTGCATCAATCACTAGAACAGGTGGCATATCACATGCTAAGCTTAGACAATTGCTAACCTTATCTCTTGAGGACCATAATAAGATTGAAGAAGCCATTATTCAAGCAATGATCACATTCAAATATATACCTATACAGTTTGATAAGATTATGCCACAAGAACTTCTAGACAGGTTATCATCAAGGTGAACATATGCACTGAAATCTTAAAAAGAGATAAGGGAAAGATGCCTTGTTTCAATTATGCCACCCGAAATCAACGATGGAAGAAATTGATGAAATGATGAAGTTACATTCAAAGAAGTTCTCAGCAAAATTGAGAGCTTACAAAGTTCTACAAGGAAACTTAATAGAAGTTGACAAAGAAACTAATGATACTTGGAGAAAAATAATCCATCCACTTATAGAGGATTCGAGCCCCAAGAGAGTATTATCACTTATCGACAAGCCTCATAATGAAGAGAATTGGGAAACACCAAGCCCAGAGAACATTATTATAAATGATACCAAGGATGTCACATCAGTTGAATTGAACATAGAAGCAAGTAAAGAAATGGGTGACATACCTTAGATTTTGCAGTCATTAGGAGACAAAAAAAATGTCACAATCTAAAATGTGACAATAATAGATATCACTGAAGATCCTACTGATGAATTAAAGGTAGATGAAGATGTCACTGTTACCTCCAAGAAAACCAAGGAATAGGACACAACAAAGGATTTTGAACAAATTAATTTACCAAGAAAATGCCATTATTGATAGAGTCTATCAATATCATTTTAGAAAAGGAGAAGTCACCCGACTAGGATGCAAACATACCTGAGGATAAGGGTGAAGAGGAGCAGAAAAGCACAAATGAAGAATAGAAAGAAATAGATGGAGAGAAGAAATATATTAGTGGAGAAGAGAAGCAAGGTGATGCCACTCCAAAAGATACCAAAGGAGAAGTTGTAGATAAAGCTAAGGTTGATGTGGAAATGTCCCCTACCAACTTACAGGTATATACTGAGCAGTAGGATAAAGGCACAACACCTCCAAATCCTTCGTCAAGTACATCAGACCAAGCAAAGGAACTTGCTATGGTACTACATACAAGTGCCTCCACAACACTTTCAAAGAAGAAAAAGAAAAATAATAAGAATCCAGTTACATTGGATAAGATAATTAAAATACCTGCCTATGATCAAAGGACATTGGATCCAAAATCACTCACAAAGTATGTTGAACTCTGTAAACGGAAAGCTATCCAAGATATGCTCAACAGGGAGAAAAAGGACACTCGGGTACTAGAAATAGTAAATGATATACTTTTGTAAATTGTGCTTGATACCGACATTGATCAAAATGCTCCTATACTTCATCAATTTGCACTTCTTACCGAAGCCATCACATCACAGAAGGTAGATGTAGAGAAGGAAATAGAAGAATGTGCAGAGCAGAAGTAGCAATACAAGTTAACAGAGAAAACCAGCCAAGAAGTGGCCAAGAACAAGGTAAATCTATCTGAACTAGTTAATGCATTGGAACCAATCATTTCATAATCTATAACCTTAGTTCAAAATTTATGCACAATAGAGAAATTCACTAAGGATAATAGTGAAAATATTGTAAAGATAGATGCAGATCTAAATTCTAGTGCACATGGTCTTACAACAAATAAAAATGCATTTAAGTTGCATTATGACAATATTATTGAAGCTAAAAGGCTAAGACTTGAGGTTCTAGAGGCAGAATCCAAATTCAGAGATGAGGTAACCGAGCTCCAGGCTCTACTTCTACCAAATCTCACATTACTACAACAACATATGACATCGGCAAGACAATTGATTACCACCCCGGAAATGTCTGTAAAAGAAAGCATATATGACATGCATCAAAGAATCACATTGGAGATCATGACCCTTGACCATCTAGAAGAACAATGGGAGAAGAAAATGGAGGACAATAAAACATCCCATTCCCGCATTATTGACAAGTTGTAAGTATGACACCTTTGTCCTTATTATAAAAAAAAGGGTGAAATAATATGTGACAAAGAGAGAAATAATAAAGGGGGAATTGATAAGGTAAAAGGGGGAAATAATAAAAGGAGGAAATATATGTATAAAGGAAAGAATATAGACATGTACATATATTATAATGAGGCATACACATAGGGAGAGTCATATTGACAAGGTAAAATACATAGTGTATATACTAAACATTTGAGTTTTGCACATATCAGTTTTTGATACTAATGTCAAAGGGGGAGATTGATGATCATATTTTTTCATTAGTATACAAAGGAAATAGTTTGGAACAATCAGAAACATGATCACCAAAAGGTAGATTATAGTGCAACCCGAAACAACAGTTTACAGAGGTCACTGAAAATGCTAAGTGCATTATCACCGACAGGACAGGTTACAAAGTAAACTGATGACACAAGCTAAAGAGTAACCTGATAGAGAAGCCAACAGTGTAAATTGACAGTCAGTCAACAAAGAAAACCAAGAAGCAGAATGTCTATAGAGACATCACCGAGAAAAGACTATAGAGAAAACTGAGCACCAATCTACCAAAAGACAACTTTATTCCGAGTAATGTGGATCTGACTTACACGTGAGATAAAACACTTAAGTTTTATATTTAGCTTTAAAGAATATCTTTAAAACCATTTCTTGAGGGTCAAGTAAAGCAAATGTAATCATTTTAATCAGTCTAATTGATTATAAACATGCAAACTAGGATATTAATGTCAAGTTGTAAACCTTTGATCATAGAGTTATCTTTGAAAAGCGTGAAACCTATTTAGGTCAATTCATTGTATAAATAAATGTGTAATCAGTAAGAACAAGAGGATGTGATCATGATTGTAGCTGAGGAGCACATTGATGGATAATATATAGAGTTTTATGTAGAAGGATAGGAAAATATTAAATTAGTTATAAATAAAAAGATCTAAGGCTACCGATCAGAACAAAGTTATTGATCAATCACTATAGGTGAGAAATATACATGTGAACTTAAAGGATCTGTACTCAACAATTGAGGATTGCATTTAATCATGTCAATAAGTATTTTTTAATAAATTCTAACAAGTGTAGAAAATAGAAGAAATCCTTTAAGCGGGTGGATTTAACAATCCTTTTGTAAATCTCTTAACATAATATACCTTAACCAGTCTAAAAATATTACTCATAACATGGTAAGATCATCAGAAGTGATCAAACTTGTAAGCCTTAACCGGCCCCTTCCATTATGCTAATAGTGAAGTTTTGTGGGTTTCATCTCCACCATAGTTTTTACCTTCTAACAAGGGTTTTATGTGTTACCAAATCTTGTGTCATCTGTCGTTACATTTCATGAATGTTTCCATGAAAATTAAGTTTATAAATTGATATTACATACACAAAGATATAATAAAAGATATGGTCGGTAATGCGAGGAATTGATTACTAAAGGATTAAGGTTAATTGAAAAAAAATTAAGGGTACTGATTCACCCCTCCCCTCTCAATACACACCATTCCATTATTCCAACAATAATATGATCTTTAGGATGATTTCTCTATACATACTTTAGAGTCTTAGTAGATTCACTCAATCATACCTAAATTTCATTGTCAATCTCATAATTTTGATTTTCTTCTTGTCTAGCAATAATCTCCCTATTTTATGAAATTCTCATCACAGTCATACATTCTTTCTTGAATATGAAACCTTTCATTAATCTTCACATTTGGATTTTTAACTATTTACCTTAGTCTTAAATTGAAACATCTGTAAGATTTTCTTTTTGTATAATATCCAAGGAAAATTCCTTCATCACTTCTAGCATCAAACTGTCATATCTCAGCATCTTGTTTGATTTAGCACTTGGTCCCAAATATTTTGAAATATTTCATAGTGGGAGTATGATTAAAGAAAATTTCAAAAGGTTTCATATTCATACCTTCTTTAATATGTACTCAATTCAAAGTGTAGATGGTTGGAAGTCTTATATGGGATAATAGTATACTAAGAGGGGGGTGAGTCGGGATCTATAAAATTTTTATACTTTTGAAACAAGTTGATTCAAAGTGTAAACATAAAAATTAACTCAAATGTTTTAATAGATCTAACATCTAATCACATCCATAATGAACACATAACAAAAAGATTTGGTAACCCAGAAACTTTTGAAAAGTAAAACTGAGGTGGGGATGACACCCACCAATCTTCACTACTACAATAGAAAAGTGTTCCTCTTATGGCTACAAATTCTGATCACTTCTGATGATCTACCCTATGAGGAATCTACCCTATTAAGATCTTACAGACTTATACAATCTACCTTGTTAAAGGATTTAAACTTACAACTAAGTAAGCACTCTGTTAATGATATAAAAAGGCTTGTGTTGGCTTTTTTGAAATGATTTATGCTTTGGAAAGCTATCAATATACCTATGGATAAATTTTAAAGAGTGGTTAGCTCCAAGTATAGGAAATATGAGGTAATTCGACCAACTATATGGACAAGACTTCCCTCTACACTTTTGGATATGCAAGACCAAGGTGGTTATACCTAATCCAGTTCAACATATAATACTTTACACTTTCTCTAGACTCAAAATAACAGAAAATGATAAGAAAATACTGAATGAAAATCACTCTCATTTATTCTCAATTATCATGAAGAACATACAATGAATACCATTAAACTTGAAAGGATTTTGGAGTTATTTGATACTTTTAGAATATAACCAGACCCAACTAAACATGTATCAATGTAGAAAATATAAATTTATGGCCAGTGCTTTATCCATTAGGAAAATTTAGAAATATAGAAATCAACTATGTCAAAGATTCCAAGCCATAAATATAATTATCCAAAACACATACTTCTTATAAGATCCTAGTGCTTGCCAAAATTAATCTATGTTTTACTCAGAGCATTTTTTAATTTGATCCTAGATCAAAACTCATAAATAACAACATATACAAAGATAAACTCTAGGCAAATGAATTATAAAATTCATAACTCATGAGATAAACAACAAAGGAGAGATTGAAATCTAGATATATGTATTAAGTATAAAGAATCATACTTCTATATACAAAATGAAATCAGATGTACGCCACTTCAATAAACTACAAAAGACCTAAAACCTTTTATTTCTACTTCTAATACTTATCTAATAGAATCTTCTATATCCCCTTGACTGAAAACTTTACATGTATTTCCAACTACTCAACTTTCCACCCCTTTCCAATGATCTTGGGAATCCTTTTATACATGATGATTGCAACAAGATATAGATCATTTGGACAAGAGACAAGATACACGACTCACATAAAAGACAAACATACAAGAAAAGTAATAACCAATTTATTATAAGTGTTTCCCAAGTATTTTATCATATGACCACATGGCCCCTTGCAACTGCTTAAAACATGTTCTGAGCCCACCAAATGGAATTTTTTTCCTTTGTAGCTTGATGGAAAAAATATTTTATATCTATTGTCCATTTCAAAATGTTGAGGGAACTACCATCTATTGAAAAAAACATGAAATATGTTTTTCCTCCTAGTCACTTGCATTAAACGTGTCCTTCCAAGATGTGAACACCTCATCATTGGGCCAAGGGAAGTTGATAACCTCATTTTTCTTCTTATTCAACTCATCCCACTCTATCTTTATTTTTTCAACTTCGTTTTTCCATAATCAAAAATATGATCTGGAATCCTGAATTTTTTCCATAGTTTGAACAAACAAAAGTGTACTTTCAAGGTTGATGATATTGTTGGTTCTTATTGACAACTCCTCACCCATATCCCTCATCCATCTGGCTTCACTTTTTAATTTACCACCTTTTCTAAAGAGGCTATGAAACATCTCAAAATGGTCTTTTGAGTACTCTTTTCTTAATGTCTTGGCCTTTTTCTGGATGATGCTTCTTCTTATGTCCAAATCTAACAAGTCCTTGAGAAGTTTATAAGTGGCCTTTATTGTAACATCAACAGTTTCTTCCCTTTTGGATAAATAATAGAATAATTTCAACTCAGTCTTCCTTCCTTTTGACTCTTGCACAATTTGCTCCAACCTAGCCTTGTCTTCTTCAAAATAATTTAAAATGATCATAATATTTTCCCATTCAAGTAAATAGAAGCATGCTCTATATTATCAGAAAAATGTATGATTTTATATCACTTTTTATTCATACCTTTGTTGCACTATAGATTGTGCAGTCTAAAACTTTGAGCTTCCTTCTTTCCAACTTCCTCTTACTTCTTCCAATCTCTTCCTCTCTGCTACCACTTTCTCTTTTTCATAATTGAGTTTGGCCTCTAAAATAGAACTAGATGGAATAGGGGAAGGCGGAAATTCAAAAATGGGACTAGAAGATGATGGTTGGGAAGGATCCTGAGAAATCATCCTTTGAGGAGATGTTTGGACTAATTATTGTCCTCTTAGATGTGCAATTATCAAGTATCTTTCTCCATGGACTCTTTATTTACATCATTGTATGCCATAAGAATAATTTCCATTTTTATCCTCATCTCCTATTTCTCTTTAGCATCAGTCTCTTCCACTCTCAATTTTAATTTAGAAGATTCTAGCACTATGCTTGATGCTTCAACCCATGTAGTGTCTGCAACCCTTCTTACCATTAAGTTGCCTAAATAATTAGTTTGTACAGTTTCATTCCTTTTTCTACCTTCTCTTTTTAATGACCACATAACCAAAGCAACATGATCATCACTAAATTTAACCCTTTTGATTGCTTGTTGAGATTCCTCTAAGGTAGTATGCATAGTTTTAGTCTCTTTTATAACTGCATAAAAAACAATGGCATCCTCAATGTCCCACTCTGGCAGAATTAGGATTCCTACTTTCCTTATCAATTCTCTTCCTTCTTCAGGGGTGACCTTCCCAAATTTCTCTAGTGTTTCCTGCTTCAGTTCATCCTCAATTTCATTCATGTCTCTATCAGGTTGATCCTCCTTCTGCTTCTGACATTTCTCCATGAATTCCTCAATATGAGTTACCATAAGAATTGAATAAAGGCTCTATCCTTCACAAAATTTTCATCTCATAAAAACTCAACACTAGCCTATTTTGTAATGGGGTCTAACTCTTTCCCAACAAAATATTTTACTGTTAGATCCATCTCAACGTGTTTGGGAGCTTAAGGCATCCCCTCTTGCATCTCTTTATGTGTCAAAAAAATTCTCCATGTGTTTCTCATCAATGTGTAGAGGAGATTGAGAAGGTGAACACAAATTTTCCATTTGTTTCCCTTCTTCCTATGTTCTTTGTCTCTTTGGGGAGGGCACTAACTCTGAATCTATACTCATTGGCCTTTTCCATCTTGACGTGGAAACCTCCTTATCATGTGTTTGCACTATAATTTGGCCTCTATGGGATGTTTCCCTTCTTGGCCTGACCATGCTATATACTTGTTTCTGGTGTACAACATATTTCCCTAGTGGGATGATCCTAGCATGTGTAGACTTACTTATGATAGCCTTAGATTTCTCTTGTTCTTCCCTCATTACAACCTCTTTCTTTTGATTTAACATCTGCATAATGTCTTCAAAGAGTGTCATTAATGAATCAATTTTTTTTTCCAAAGTCTTTAACTCCTTCAATGGATCATATCCTCTATTGAAACACTGCATAAAATCTAGGGTCTTCTTATAGACCAACCATTTTTCCTTCCTAATTTCCTAGTCCTCTAGGTTGAATTCATTACTAATAATTTCCTCAGGAAAATTCAACTGGTGATCCATTGCTAAGCACCTTGTCCTCTTTCTAAACATGTCATTTTTAAAAGCCCAAGGGTCAGCACATCTTTCTACTATTGGAATTGTATTTAGATGATGTACTGAGAGGGGAGGGGTGAATCAGTACCTCTAAAATTTTTCTTGGTTAGCCCATTAGCCCTTAGTCATCAGTTTGTAAAACAACTTATCTATTTGTTCATCTTTCTTTATGTATATGAAATCATATCATACATTCCATTTGATGTGTAATAGTAAAAGAAACATACATGAAATTTGATAACACATAACACAAGATATGGTATCGCAGAAAACTCCTGTTAATGAAGTAAAAATTGCGGTGGGGATTGTTACCCACAAAATTCACTATCTATAGATAAGAAGAGTCGGTTAAGGCTTACAATTTGGTCACTTCTGATGACCTACCCTATTAGGAGTATTACAGTGGAGACCTGTTAAGATCTACTTCATTTGAAGCTTTAACAACACTGTTAAGTGTGCACTCTGTTAAGACATTTACAAAGGATAGTTAAGTCCACCTTCTACAAAAGGATTTTAGATGTGATGCACTTGTTAGAATGCAACTACATAAGTCTTTGATTTGATGATAAATGCAATCTTTAATTGTTGATAAAACAGATCCTATGAAGCTCCAAAAATACTATTAATCATCCTTCCGTGATTGAGTATTACCTTTATCTGCTCGTCGGTAGCCTCTGTGTGTTCTTTGATAACTGATATATTCTGTTTGTGATCTTTGCATGAATTCTACCTTCTACTCCTTAGATGCTCTTCATGGCTATCAATCATTAGGAATTCATGTACATACAAATGAGTACAAACATCTATTTATACTAATCTAGGCTCAATTCTTGATTCATGCAATTACACGTTAACTATAGATTCAAGATATACAACTTGATCTTGATCTATAGTTAGATATGATTTAGATCTATTAGGATGCTTTAAAGCATTTACATAAAGCATGCATGACCATCTAATCTGATTTAAAAAAAAGTAAAATTGTATAAATAGATTTACATTGCTTTAATCGACGTGTAAAACTCAGATCCATAATTTGCGGGTTCTTGATCTGTCTGTCTGTTGGTTCTGATGGTCATTTTTCTTGATCATCGGTGCTTCTTTCTTTGAACATGTCATTAGGTATTCTTTTCTATTCGTGTCAGGTTGATTATGGAAACTATGTTGCTGGTAATTCTTGTGTTCACCGGTAATGCTTATGTTCGTCGGTAATGCTTATGTTCACCGGTGAAGCTTGACATATTTATACTTAGAATTTTTCTCAAAATTCTTTGTTCTTTTGGGTATGCTTGCATTTCACTGGTACTGCTTGTGTTCCGCTGGTGATGCCTGTTGTTTTCCAGTAATGCTTTCTGACTGTGTTTTACTTTTGAGTATACTAATGGCAAAATAATCTCTTCAATCTCTCCCTTTGACATTAGTATCAAAAACATGATATGTGCAACATATTGAGTATATTAGTATGTACACCTGTGTATACTACTTCCTTAGTCATTAGAATGACTCCCCCTATGTATATATTGTACATAGCTATATATATTGCCTTTTCCTCCTTTTTTGATGCTAAGGACAAAGGTACTTACAACTTCTCAAAAAGGTGGGAATGTGAGGATTTGACTTCCTCCATCATTTTCTCCCATTTTTCTTTCAGCATTTCTAGAGCCATGTACTCTAGTGAAATCCTTACATGAATATCATAGATGCTGTCTACGACAGACATCTCATGGGTTGCTATAAGATTTCTAGCTTCTGAAATATGTTGCTAAAGAATTATGAGATTTGGTAAGATACGAGCTTGGAGTTCTGTTATCTCACCTCTGAATTGGCTCTCAGCATCCCATATTTCCTATGTTAGCCTATTTGCCTCAATCACTATGTCATGATGTGCCTTTAAGCTCTCGGCATTTGAGCTTAGGCTTTGTGCACTCTTAGTGACATTTGCATCAATTTCTGCAAGCTTGTCACTATTCTCCTTTGCAAATTTGTCAAGTGTGCACATTTTCTGAACTAAGGTTATTGCCTCAACAATCATTGTCTCCAGTTCATCACTATGTTCATTGAGATTGACCTTGTTCAATGCCACTTCTTGGCTTATCTTATCAACTATATTTTATTGATATTTCTTCTCTACTTATTCTTCCATTGCTTGGTCGGCTTCTATCCCTTGCTCTGTTATAGCGTCGATAAGAACAACAATTTGTTCCTTAACTGAAGCATTTTCATCAATTTTCACTTCAGGAACCAATTGTTGGAGTATTTCTTTAGCTTTCTCAAGTGCCATGTTTTCTCTATGTTCTTTAATCATTTTCTTTTGTATGGCTTTTCGTTGACAAAGTACTCTAAACTCTTGAAGTTTATCACTGTCCAAAGTGGTGATGTCCCAATTTGGTACTTTAATGACTTCATCAAGTGTGTTCGCCAGTAAGTCTTTCTTTACTATTTTCTTCTTCTTCTTCTTTGGTTGGCTGGTGGTGGTAGATTGATGTAATACCATCTTTAAAGCCTATGATTATGTAGATTTTGTTGGTGAGTGTAAAGATGTTGAGGTATCCTTTTGTACTTGTTCTGTGATCACCCGCCAATTTTGTGAAGACATCTCCTCATGAACCTTGGGTGTGTCAACAGATGAATCTTCTTTTTGTTTCATGACCTCATTTTTCTTTACTTCCTCACTCTTCCCTTGCTCTTCAATCTACTTGGAAGTGTCCTCTGTCATTTTCTCTGCCTCTTGCTCTTTCTTTTCATCGGTGGCATCCTACATTTCTATATAGGTATCCTTTGGAGTGTTTGATGCCACTTCTTTATTTTCATCTATACCTATATATTTGGGTATATCATCATCTTTCTTAGATGATTTTTCTTGGCTGGACTGTATATTGATAGCACCTATCAATATATTCATATTAGTCGGTGTATTGATAGTTGTAGTGTCAATAGCCTTGTCCTATTCATTGGTCTTACCCTCTGCAGTAGCATTGATGTCTTCATCTTTTTGGATTTCTGCTATAGGGTCTTTACCTGTATTGGTGTTGACAATGTTGTCTAACCATGATTCATCATTAATGTCCACATCTAAGTTACCCTTAATTGTTAGATCTTCTTTGGTAACTTCTTCATCCTCCAAGGTAATGTGGATGGGACTATTCAGTGCTTGATCATGTTGGTCACCTTTTGACCAATCTTCATCTATAACATTTGTTTGTTTCTGACCTATGATCTGCACTTCTTCATTTTCCAACTCAATTGTTTAGTGACCTATTGTGTTGATAGGTTCCTTTGTAGGAATGTTTGTCTCTGCAGGATTTAGTATACCACTCCACATTTTGTGAGTGTCTTCCTCCAGGTCTATAAGTTTTCCTTGAAGAAATTTGTAAGCTCTCATCTTTGGTGAGAATTTCTTTGTGTATTTCTCCATTACTTCATTGATTTCTTCTTTTCAAGAATCAGGCATAAGAGAAACCAATACTCTTTCTCTAATTATTTTCTCTTCGTGAAGTGCTTAAGTGAATCTAGAATAAATCTTATTCAAGATTTCTTGTGGAACTTCTTGTTTTTCAAAGTGTAGTGGGACATAATAATGTCAACACATTTTTACAATTAGTGCATCTTCTATCTTATTTTTTTCTTCTACATGCCATCTTAACCATTTTCTGATCTTTGGGTATCCAACAGATGCAGATTTAGAGATGTACTTACATATGTCATCAATATCTTCAACGGGTGAAGTAAGCTTTGCTTTTCCCTTTGCAAGTTTGACAGCATCAGGTTCATCCATTGCTATATCTTCTTGTTCTTCATCTATTTGAACATATTTTCTCCTCTTGGAAGGTGCCTTAGGTGGTGGTTTTACCTTTGTAGGTGCAAGTTTCCTTTTGTACACATTGCCCTTTACCATAGGTGTTGGACTAGTATCTTTAGCCATTTGGCTTCTTGTCCTAGACTTTTTGGTTGGAGGAGGAGGTGGTGAATCAGATTTATATTCTTTTGATTCTTGTATCTCTTTTATTTCATCAATGGGAAGTTGTTCCTTGGTGTCTTCCTGCTTACTCTATTCTTCCTCCTTACCCTGTTCTTCAGCTTCTCCATCAGAAGATATATTCAAGTTTTTCTTTAGGTTTTTCACCATTTTCTTAGACTGCTTTACAACCTTTTTGAAAACAAGTGTTGACTTGATTTTCTATTTGGCTTCCTCATAAGTACCAAACCTCATTTGTTTGTTTTCAATGGGTTCATTCAATAATGCTTTTATTGCTTCTATTTCTATTCTAGTCTTGATCTCATAATAAAGCTTTTCTAACCAAGATTTCCTTGGAACTACTGCTTGAATGTAGGTGAAGTCAGTGTCCACCATAAAACAAATGTCATCTTTATATTCTTCAATAAGGCTTTCAAGAATCCTATTCCTTGCTTGTAGCATATCCTTGATTTCCTTAAAGTATTCATGCATAACATTGTCAAAATTTATGCCTAGAGTTTCAATGTATTCATTAATCTGCATGGTAATAGGTCTGTTGGTGTCCCATGTTACTTTTCCAATTGAAGGAAATTTCTCTTCAAAGTAGAAGAATATACATATTATAAGGGAACCGAACTTACATGTGTTTGTCCTTAAGGACCTTATGGTGCACATGTTCTCCTCAAATTGATGTAATAGATCTCTGCTAGATCTATCTTCTTCCCTAGTTTGATGATCTTGTAGGTTGTGCTCATTGATGTGCTAGAGATGTTGTTCATTTTGCTAGCTTGAAATATTTTATATCCAATCACGCAAGCACCAAATCTTAGCTCTGCATCAGTGATAGTGTTTACTTTTAGTGCCCTCTTGTTAGCTTTAGCTCTGGTTAACCTTTCCACTTCTGCAATAGAAGGATGTTTATGAGCTTGGGGTTTATCAGTTGTAGGATATCCTGTTAGTGCATGTATAACATCTTTTTTTATAGCCTTTGGCTTGTTTAACCACAAGGCATTGTTATGAACTCTTCTTAGAATAATCTTAATCCACTCTGTCTTAAAAACCTTTGGGAAATGAAGTGCATTTGTCAGACCTTTCACTTCTAAGTGTTTATGCTCATCTTTGAGCTTGCCACCATCATCACAAAGTTCCTTATAGGTGTTGTCTAGGTCTAGATCTCCTATCTCCAAGATCTTGCAGTGCATAAATTACCTAATGTCCTCGACCAATAAAACCCTAGCTGGGATTCGGGAGAATGCTCTGAAATCATCTGGTTGAGAGGCTATCTCAAGATGTAATTTATATTTTGGTTCAGCACATGCCCCTCTTTTAACAAGTCTGTAAGGTTTAGTCTTGTCAATCTTGATTTTCTCTACCCTAGATGTAGATGCCATCATATATGAAATTTAGGGTTTCTCTGAATGAAAATAGTGCTTATCAGTGAGTAAGGGAACTTACTGAATGTCTATGACCTCCTTCAAATCTGAATGCTCTGTGGATTCCTTCTGCTGGGTCACTTCTCAAATTGCACAAAAATCGCTCTACTCTTCTCAAAAATTGCGGGTGCAAAAATGAGCTTACCCGTCGGGCTTTTATACTTTTGGTTCCCTAAGTTGTCATTAATGCTTACCAACTTTGTCTATTTATGAAGACTGTCTCCATCAGTAACTATATTCATAACTCCTCTGATATCTTTGCAAAGAATCGAGGTAGCTTAGCGGTGTTGGAGACTTTACCGATGATCGACGGTAATTTGCGACAATAGCTTTTGTAGATTCAGTGTATATCGACACTTGTCAGGTTACATATAATTTGTGTTATGACTGATATATTCTGGTAAGTATTGCATGTCTTTTCTATGTGTGTTCACCAATCCATATTGTTCCCAATAACTGATGATAGCTTTATAGTAGATTATCAAGTAACAGTATATTGCATCTTGATTTATGCCTATCTAACAATACGATCTATGTGTAATGGAACTGATGCATAGTAAAATATGTGATAATGCAGTTCCATACTTACTTGTGCAATCTAGTTAGATGTAGCGATGTCACCAGATCTAGTGGATGGGGTGTCACCATTTGCATTTCTTGAACTAGCACCTTTAGTATTTGTGGCTTTTACCCACATCTTGTTTCTCATTCTTTTGATGTCATCAATGGTATTTCCATTGGGATGAGTATTTGTGTCTATCAATTGGTCTTTGCAATCTTTTTTCACATGTCCAACTTTATGATAATGTAAACATGCCATACCTAGATTAGACCATACTCTTGACCTTTTGGTCCATTTTCTCATACAGTTTGCAGCAATATGTCCATACCTTCCACATGCTGTGCAATTTGTCCATGTGTTGTAGTCCCAAACATATGAGTTACCTTCTCTTTCTGGTTTGTAGCTTTTATCATTCTCCTTTGGACTCCATGCTTTGTTATTCTTTTTCCAGCATTCCTTATGGGTATGCCCATTCATTTTTCATGTAGGAAAGTACTTGTCCATATAGGTTTTTCTCTTTGGATTTATCACTTTGGATCTGCACTCATGTGCCTTGTGTCCTTTCTTTTGACATTTATAACAATTACCAATAAAAGTAGATTGTGCTTGAGAAAAACCTTTCATTTTGCTTCTACAAATGTTTGAGGTGTGGCCTGGTTTTCCATAGTGATTGCATGATAGCTTCTTGGATCTTAGAGTCATGAAAGCATTCCTTTCATCAGATTTATTATAGGATTCTTTATTCGCATTGTACCCTAATCATGTGTAGTTGTTGACTCTTCTTTTTCCATCAAGAAAATCATCCATCTGTTTGTTGCTATCCTTAGCCTTTCTGATCAATTCATTGTGTTGATTTTGGACTTTGATTTCATACTTTAATTTCTCGTTCTCTTCTCTTAGCTCACCAATGATCTGTATTCTTTCTATGAGTTCTATATTTAATTTGTTTGCTTCTTGACTCATAAGAATAATCTGATTAGTGACCTCATGGTGATGCTTAGTGAGTCTTTGAATCTCTGATTCTTTTTCTTGTAGCTTCTCTGTAATTTTCCTCCTGTCATCAATGGCTAG
>MU226945.1:172060-201139 GCA_018584345.1 Thuja plicata
TTATCTATTTGTTCATCTTTATTTATGTATATGAAATCATATCATACATTCCATTTGATGTGTAATAGTAAAAGAAACATACATGAAATTTGATAACACATAACACAAGATATGGTATCGTAGAAAACTCCTGTTAAGGAAGTAAAAACTGTGGTGGGGATTGTTACCCACAAACTTCACTATCTGTAGATAAGAAGAGCCAGTTAAGGCTTACAATTTGGTCACTTCTGATGACCTACCCTTTTAGGAGTATTACACTGGAAACCTATTAAGATCTACTTCATTTGAAGCTTTAACAACACTGTTAAGTGTGCACTCTGTTAAGAGATTTACAAAGGACAGTTAAGTCCACCTTCTACAAAAGGATTTTAGATGTGATGCACTTGTTAGAATGCAACTACATAAGTCTTTGATCTGATGATAAATGCAATCTTTAATTCCTGATAAAACAGATCCTATGAAGCTCCAAAAATACTGTTAATCATCCTTCCATGATTGAGTATTACCTTTATCTGCTCGTCGGTAGCCTCTGTGTGTTCTTTGATAAGTAATATATTCTATTTGTGATCTTTGTATGAATTTTGCCTTCTACTCCTTAGATTCTCTCTGTGGCTATCAATCATTAGGAATTCATGTACATACAAATGAGTATGAACATCTATTTATACTAATCTAGGCTCAATTCTTGATTCATGCAATTACACATTAACTCTAGATTCAAGATATATAACTTGATCTTGATCTATAGTTAGATATGCTTTAGATCCGTTAGGATTCTTTAAAGCATTTACATAAAGCATGCATGACCATCTAATCTGATTTAAAAAAAAAATAAAACTCTATAAATAGATTTACATTGCTTTAATCAATGTTTAAAACTCAGATCCACAATTTGTGGGTTCTTGATCTGTTTGTCAGTTCTGATGGTCGGTTTTCTTGATTGTCGGTGTTCCTTTCTCAGAACATGTTGTCAAGTATGCTTGTCTATTCCTATCAGGTTGATTCTGGAAACTGTGTTGCCAGTAATGCTTGTGTTCGCCGGTAATGCTTATGTTCACTGATAATTCTTATGTTCGCCGATGAAGCTTGTCATATTTATGCTTAGCATTTTTCTCAAAAATATTTGTGCTTTCGGGTATGCTTGCATTTCACCGGTACTACTTGTGTTCCATCGGTGATGCCTTCTATCTGCTGGTAATGCTTTCTGATTGTGTTTTTCTTCTAAGTATACTAATGGCAAAATAATGTCTTCAGCTAATGAGGTTGCTAGATGATAAGTCTCAAAATATTTATTCATATGTACCCTACCACCCTTAGTGATGAAAAACTAGTGTACAATTGTAATGGTGGGAAAGATAGTGCCTTTTCACTTTCCTATTAAAGAATCCTCCTCCATCCCACCAATTTGCCTAATTATTTCAACAAGACCCATTTTAAGAGGAACTTGATAAGGGAGTACATATGGGGTACCCCTGAAACCATATACTCTAAATACTATGGAAACCAGATATAAAATAACATCACCCCAATTATGGACTATCTTAATACTTTGAGAAAACTGCTTTGGTCTTCAGAGATTCAACAAAGATTTGGGGATCCTGGGCTTTTTAGTAAACAATAAGGAACTAAGCCTTGAAGCAAAGCATCTATCAAATGTGATTTTACTGGCTTCTTTTCTATCCCATGATAAATCTTTGCTCCACAGTTGGACATGCATTTCTTCCCCATCTTTGGTTCTCAACAAATAAATTTCCTTCTCAAAGTATTTTGAACCTTTATAAAGGAACATGTGCATCAACATAAAATACCAGCCAAATGGTTTATCTACCTTTCCAATATTAATTCCTATCAAACTATTATGGATCAAATTAGCAACATAAGTTGCAGAGTCAAAAATGATGGCCAAATGAGGATGGAGAATTTGAACCATCATAAACATGTAATGGATGGAAATTTATATCTCTTCATCATCTCCAAATATCTTACTCAAAGCACTATACATAGCTCTCACCTTCATATTGAAATAATCTAATTTGATTGGTTCTGGTGTGTTGCAGGTCAAAAATCCTTATGATTATTTTTTCCAAGAATCGTGTAATATGTTGAAGTGCATATTGAATCTTGAACTTTGAACTTCACAGTTCAAAGTTCAAAGTTCAATTTCCCATTTTCCATTTGACATCCTCATAATCTTTTCTTTAAGAGATCTCACAAGTGTCGGATCTCACTATCCTTTAAGAGATCGGTCTGAAAAGATGGGAAATAAATGCCAGCTCAGTAGAAGTACATCTTGCCTGAAGAGGAAATAAGTGTGATAGGACGTGGCCAGGTAATGATGGTGAAAATCATTAATTCATAGCATGCAATCATGATTACTAAAGAAGGAAATTTAAATGTATGTATTATATCTTCTCTAATTTCCTTTTTCTGTTTTCACACAACCGTCAGAAGCACATATAGAGCCAAAGCACCTTGAAGGTTTCTCTCTGGAAGAAAAAACCATACAACTCTGGTGACTTTCAAGTAATTTTCCTCATTCTCCTTTATAGTTTTAGAATTATATGCTGTAAAGAAAGGAAATTCCAGTCTTTTTCATCTCTTTACCTTGAAATCATTTATTTAAGGGTTACTATGAGGATTCCTAGTGAGTCGACTTCTCAAGCCAAATTTGTAAAGGAGAGAAAGGTTTCTCCTATAATTAGTTGCTTACCAGAGATGAGAGACACAATCCTTGTAAATGAAGACATAACATAGATTGTTCAAGGATTGAAGGCTACAAAACAAGGAACCCTATCGGCCAAGATTATGGAAAATGGATTGCTGGGAGCTATTGGTTTCCCAGAGGTTACTCTATGCCCTGAATTGGTAATGGAATGCAAAAATAGATATGATAAAATTGAAAAATGCATTTGTCTTCCTTTTGGATAAATATTGGTGTCCATCAACAGACAAGTAGTTATGGCTGCTCTGAGAATCCCTCTGCAGAAACTTATGTTGACTGCGACTTTGAAAATGCTAAGAAGGAATTTCATCATAATTTTGAAGATTATAGAAATATCATAGCAAGAGACTGGTTATTGAAAGCTGAGAGAGGAGGTTCTAGGTTACCAAAACCCCTTAAGAGGCATCATTGGATAAGAGAAGTGCGTGATATTGTAGTCATGTTAAATAGATTGAGAGGTAAAACTAATGACATTATGTGGGAAGACTGGATGTATATTCTTGTCCAAAGCATTGTAACTAAGGGTAAATATGTTGACTGGGTCAAGATAATAGCAGAAAGAATTGATTAAGAGTTATCCCAGTCCGTAGAGGCATCCATTTTCTATATGTCTTCGTATCTATTTTATGTTTTAGCCATAAGCAGGAATTGGGAAGGCTTTCCTCATGAACCATGGAGAGATGACATGAAAATCTATGAATATCATTCTTATTTGCAGAAGAAGAGAAATCATGGGAATTTTTAGAGAATACAAGATGCATTCCTAGCCAAACTTATTTTCAAGCTGAGACGAAAGGAAAATTACAAAATGTCTGAGGAAGCTATGGAACTGATTAAAATTGACAATAGTTTCTTTATCCAATTCCCAACTTTCAGTTACTTGAGGGTCAGAGGTTTCAGTAGTGAACCTATGAAGCTTCCAATATATTTCATGGATAAATATATTATGTTGGAGATATGCAAACAAATACTCCAGGTAGGAATTAAGTTCATACCCAAAAGAGGAGTAGGTTCCTTCTTCCCTAAAGATATTGGGCATTATCATTTCAGGTTAACACATGCCATGTCCTCCCCTAATGCTGAACTAAAGGCTATCAATCTCCCTTCCTGCCAAAGTTGAAGCTATTTTGATAGCAAGAAGTTTGTGGAAAATCACTTCAAGGTAGATGTCACCTTTCTACATTAGCTTGATTTAGAAGATTTTTGGGCAGAATGTATAGATGACTTTGACATTGTGAAGAGGCTACATTACAGGTTTACATTGAGCTAGGTTATCACCATGCGGCTCCCTTTTGAAATCAATGGACTTAGTACTGATGATGAAGAAGATGTGATAGAGCCTAAATATGTGGAACATAACAGTGAAGCAGTAGCCAAAAAAGTAGATTGGGGAAGAGAAAAAGTAGATGGTTTGAGTTCTATTTCTCATGAGGAGTTCAAAAGAATAGACAAATGGCTGAAAGAAGTAAACAAAAAGAAGAAGCAAGAGACTCCTAATTCAGTAACTAGGAAAAGTACAAGAATTTCAAATCTCGCAACTTCCTCTGCCTTTACTAATGAAATTAAGAAACTGCTTCCTACAGGTGAATCTAAAACTGGGATAAAAGATGATCCTTAAGAAGAAAAGACAATTCCTCCACAATTTGCAAGGACCATGAGAGCTAGGAGAAAAAGGAAGGAAAATATAGATATGGTTCCCTGCATTATAATTGATCTTGAAGAATAAGTAAGTGAGACACAGCCTAGAAAGAAATTTAAAATGGACAAGAGATTAGTTAGTCCCTCAAAAACTTAGTCAGCAGGAGAGGGTCAACAAGACCTGTCAATATTAAACACCCCCACAAATGATTCTACACCAAAAATCCTAAACTCGCTAGAAATGTCTATCAACAAGAAAAGGAACACTGTTCCTATCTCTACTCCTGTGGGAGATTTGGTCAGCAAGTACCTTGGAAAGAATCTGCAAGTCAAGAAAATAAAGGTGGAAGAAATGGTTGATGTGGATGCCAAAATAGGTCATTGGATGGCAAAAATATTCAAGCCGAATTTTGATAAAACCAGTGATGAAGTTACAGAGAAAGATTTTCTTTTGGAAAAGATAGATCTAGGAATGTCCACTAGGGCCACTGACTTGAAGATTCTAAACTCAGCAAACAAAAAGATCAACCATCATGTGCAGAAGGATGCCAAAGACAAGATAAGATTAAAGCATTCACTTTGTGAAATGGCCAAATACATCCAACAACTTCAGAATGTCATGCCCCAACCACTGTCGATAGTCCCATTTGATCTGGATGTCAAGTCTCTAGAGAATCATAAATTCTTAGACCAAGTGCACAAGGATAGGTCTATTTCAAAGGATTTCTTCACCTGGATGGATAAGGTAACCAAAGAAATTACTAAATTTGCTGGTGATTTTGATAGCTTGATAGATAAATCTGAACAATTATTAAAGATAATTGAAAAAGATGTGGCTATGTGGAGAAATGAAAAAGAACAATTGGAAATTGAAGTACACAACATGGAAATTGTTTGTACTGATGGTATAAACAAGTTCCTCTCTGAAAAAGTAGTGCCAAGGATAGATGAGAATTCTTTGTTTATTGTTAAAATGAATATAGAATGGGAAGGCTCACTATATGAACAAGCCATTGAGGAATCATTTTGGATAATTGAAAACCAGATTAGTTCAAAAGAGATCATGCATGCACAAAATCAATATAATGGAAAAATCATTGGACTAGAAAATGAGGCTAGCAGTGAAATGACTAAAGTACTTGCTTGTTTCAATCAATAGGTGGAAAAATGAGAGTTGCTAAAGAAATCAGAATGAATGATCATTCAATTTTATCTTATGTAGACTCGGCAGTAGTCTATGGTTATAAACAAATGAAGATCTTTGAAGACAAGTCCCAGTAGATGCAAAATTTCAAGAATGTTTGGTTGCACAGGTTTGAAGAAGTTGCCAAACCGATTCAAGAACTGAGGAAGAGCTTCTCTGTAGCATTTGAGGAGTGGAAAGAAGCAAAGGACTCCACCAAAGCATTTGTTGGAGCTAGAATTGGCCTATCAGCCAATTAGTTTGCTAAAATAGTTTTTTTCTATTTTAATTTCATTTCTGCAAGTTTCTGCTATCTTTAAGACAATTAGTTTTAAAAACTAAATCAAGTCCTGTGTGGCTATATATATTATTTTTGATGAAAAAGTGAGGGTCGGTTCTCTAGAAAGAAAAATTTACAAGATTATCTATTTGGTTTAAGTTATTTCAGCGTTAGTTAAACTATGGATTTTGAATATATTAATATATTATCAGTTGGTTTTATAAGAAGATCTTGGCATTTTCATTGATTAGTTGGTCTATTGAAGTGTATGATTTTGATTTTAGTTGGAATTAAAAGAGTATGTTACCATAGTTTTCAAGTATATTTCAGAATTTGGTCAGTAATCTTTTTCAAAGATTTTATATCTCTATGAATCAACCATTATTAATTTATTTGTCTATTTAAGATTCGAGTCACTTGGCTTAGATATCTTAAAGATCTTAAAATCTCCAAATAGTTAGCCATTTATCATTGATGAATGTGAATTGAAGCCTTTCATACTTTTTGTTCAAAAGTGTATCTTGAAATAAATTATTTCTTAATAAATGTTTATTACAAATTAATCATTGTATAAGGTAGCTACTCCTTTAAAATAGAGAGTGTGGTTACGAGTAACTCACTCAACTATTAGTGCAAACTTTCCTTCTGTATTCACGGTATAAGAGTCTTTAATTGTTATTTTTCAAAGGGAAAATTTGTTCACTAACAGATTTTTGGCGACTCTACTGGGGACATCAGTATGCAATTTTGTCTCCATATGAGATTGAATGATGGTATTACCTATTGATGTAATACCTAGTAAAGAATAAATCCCTTATGTCCTCCAACCTAACTTGCACTTTTTTGATACTCAAGAGGACATTATTGTTGATTTACACGCTTTTTCCTGGAGCCTAAGAGTAAGTGATCAGCAATACCAATAAGTTCAACTTGTTATTGAAGAGGAAGAAGAGATTAGGGAGTGGCTGAGAGGGCTTCCCATAGCTCAAGAAGCTAGAGTGGTTGATAGAGAAGCTCAAGGCCCACAAGGACCTTAAACCTGGATTCTCGTCCTTATACTAGGTCCCAAAGGAGAGAAGGTATCTTTGATAGGTTTTATCAAGAATTGCAAAATTTTCATTTTCCAATTACCTTTACCCCTAAGAAGAAAGTGAAGAGTAGACCTTCTTCTCCCCCTAAAGTTTCCCCTAAAGCATCTTCAATTTAGCTTAATTGGCAGGCCCTAACATTATCTGGAACTCAAGCCCCACCTATTGTAACCATCTTCCTAAAGTCAATCATGGCTCAACCTTGGGGAGCGGCTATTGGTCCTTAAAATGTGGGAGGAAACCATCCTTTACCTAAAGGGGCTAGAGATGTACTATCTAAATTCTATGGTAATGGGAAATTTTCTATAGATGACCATATGAATGCTTTCAATACTGCTTGTGGAGTTTTAGTTGTCCAACATCAAGATGTGGCCATTAGGTTGTTTGTGCAAACCCTTGCAGAGTCAGCTACTAACCGGTTCTACCATTTTTCAAATGGTCACATTACTGATTGGAATTATACAAAAATAGCCTTTGAATCATCTTCAAATCTACTGAGGATGAACACTCCCTCTTACTTCAACTATATCAATTAAATAAGGAGATGCATGAACCCATGAGAGAGTTCATGGAAAAGTTTAACAAGATCCTATACCAGATCCCCAATGCTAAAAGGCCGAATGGTGAAAATAAAAAGGGTTTCTTTGTCAATGCAATGCCACCTGACATAAGTTATTAGTTGAGGAAGGATAGAGTTACTAATTTATCCGCAGCCCAAAACCTTGCAGTAGAACTTGAGGATGATTTAATAATAGCAGGAAAGTGGAAAAGAGAAGTTCAAACTTTAGCTAATCAAGCATCCACTTCTGGTTCTACTGATCCTATAGTACATAGATTAGTTAATGACATGATTTCCCTAAAAAGATAGTTACCAAAATCTACTGTCGCCCCATATCAAGATATACCTTGTAGATATCCAAATCAAGGGATAGGAAATTATGGGAAATCATCAAATTTCTTGTCGATTTAACAAAGACTACAAATTGAGCCTCCTCCTACAAGGAGTAATATGTGTATTTTTCATTTAATAGATGAGCACAATGGAGACACATGTCCTTAGATGGTGCGATATAGTTAGTTAGAGGCTAACAAAGAGACTATCAAAGAGATCCCTGCCAATGAAGAAAACTTCAGAGGACCTGGCGACTTTGTAAGTTACTACCTAGAGTATGAGTCTGATTCAAATCATGGTGGTGACATTTTAATTACTCTAGAGGAACCTTCTTGTTTTTTCCTTACTAGGGGTCAGCAAGGTAGCAAAGGTACCAACTGGGTCTCGCATCCATTTCAAAATAAAAAAGAGAGAGAATATATGAATCAAGTTAGCGGCTCAAAGGTAGAAGAAAAAAGAAGGACCAGACGTAAAGATTCTAAAGAAAACAGAACCTGATTCTTCTTTTGATTTTGTTGATTTTTCCAAATTTTCTAAGATTCAGATTTCTCTTGTTGAATATTTGAATTTAAATCCCAATGAGTTGGATAAACTAGTGGATTTTGTAAGATGGTCTTCTCCTAAGGTTTTAGCTAATCAAACAAATATTGTATCTTCTCAAGTAAATCCTATAAATCTTGAACCAAATCATCCTGAAAATGTTCAACCTATCCTTCGCCAAGAATCCTCAGAACCTACTCAAATTTTAGGAAAACCAGAACCTTTCTATGTATCTTTGTTCATGCATGGTCATAAACTTAGTACCTGCATCATAGACTCAAGGGCGTCTGACAATATAATGCCCTCATCTGTAGCAAAAGCCCAAGACTTTACAGGAATGAAGACCTTTGGAAAATGCTACTCGATGGATTCTAAACAAGTCCCATTGCTTGGTCAAATCAAAGATGCTCAGGTTTCATTAGCTGTCTACCCCAATAAAAAGATAAAGTTGACCATTCTAGTTACTGACATACCTGCTAGCTACGGTATGCTCTTAAGTCGAACCTTTTGCCGATATCTAGGAGGAAAAATAAAATTAGATTGGTCAAAAGAAATAATTCCCATTCATTATCAAAAGGTGATCTTACAACCTAAGACCAAGTCAAAATATCCTATTTTCCCATCTGAAGATCCCAGAGCCCAGATCTTATATCAAGAAACGAATTTTGCTAACTATGTAATTTTGACTGAAGAAGATGTTACAGAGATAGAACCTCCTAGAAATGAAGGAATATAGACTCTTAAGTTTGACAGAAGCTATTATTCCATGGGTTTTGGTGTAGGGGTAGTTCTGATATCTCCTTTTGAGGAAAAGTTACCCTTTGCTTTTAAATTGGAATTTGAAAATACCAATAACATGGCTGAGTACAAGGCTCTATTGCTCGGTATTCAAGAGGCAAAAAGGAAGGGTATCAAAATTTTGAAAGCCAAGAGAGATGTTGAGTTGATTGTGAAATAGGTGCGGGGGGTATATACAGTAAGAAATGCGCGTATGAAGCATTACATAAATAAGGTTTGGGATGAGATCGAGGGTTTTGAAGCATTTTCAATTGAAGTGGTTCCTAGAGAATTGAATTCAAGAGAAGATGTCCTAGCTGGCTTTGCAACATTTTTAATCCCTCATCCCAATTTTGACAATAGTCATTACACTATAGAACTAGTCCATCACCCTAGTGTGCCAGACAATGCCAATTCTTCGCAAGACTTTAGTGACGACACTCTTGTATTGACATTTTTGCAGTGTATCAAAAAATCCTCTTCAGTATTTTTTGAAGGTTCAGAGTTCAAGTGTCAGGAATTTTGTGCAGATGAGGGAATTGATGAAAAGGAAGGTATTGTGTAGTTAAAAGGAAATCATCTTCCTAAAGTTCTCATGATAATGGAAAGCCTATTTTACTGCAGTGACTATTTTATCAGCCAAACTGAAGGAACCAATAACAAGTAGTCTGGCGACTTTGAGAAAATAAATATAGGTGATAATGAGAATCCCAGGTATGTGAATCTAGGCACATGTTGTAATTTGGAAGAGAAGGTTTTGTTCACAAAGTTACTAAAGGAGTTTAAAGATGTGTTTACATGGTCATATGAAGACCTGAAATATTTTAGAAATGGGCAGTTTCAACATCACATTCCATTAAAGTCTGGTGCCAAACCCTTCAGACATAAGTTGAGGAATTATAACCCCAGGGTAGCCGATGCCATTTTTAGAGAAGTTGATAAGATGTTGAGTGCTAGAATAATATACCCAATTCATCATTCAACTTGGGTAGCAAACATAGTACCAGTTCGTAAGAAAAATGGAGAAATTTGGATCTGTGTGGACTTTAGAAATCTGAATCAGGCTAGTGTGAAAGAAAACTTTTCCCTTCCCAACATGGATCATATTTTGCAGATGGTCACAGGCTCTGAAATGATGTCTATGCTAGATGGGTTTTCAGGATATAATCAAATCAGTGTGGACCCTAATAATTAGCATAAAACAACGTTTACCACCCCTTGGGGAACATTTGCATATAATTGGATGAATTTCAGCTTGATTAATGTGGGTGCTAGTTTTTAGTGTTCTATGAACTCTTCTTTCAGTCATTTGATGAATAAAAAAATTGTGGTATACCTCGATGATATGACCGTTTTCTCTCATAGAAGAAAGAAACATTCAAAAGATTTAAAGCTCATTCTGCAGGAGTGTAGAAGTCAAGGGATATCATTAAATCTTAAGAAATCTATTTTCTGTGTGACTGAAGGTAGGCTATTGGGTCATATAGTATCAAAAGAAGGATTCAAGATCAATCCTAAAAGAGTAAGAGAAATCCAACAACTGTGTTTTCTTTCAAACAGGAATGGGATAAGGTCTTTCTTTGGGAAAATAAACTTTTAAAAAAGATTTGTACCCAAATTTTCAGAAACAACCCGACCTATGGTAAGGTTTCTAAGTGAAAAACAAAGTTGCAAATGGATTGATGAGGCCAAAAGATATTTTGATGAAGTCAAGAAAGAAATTTCTCAAGCTCCAGTCCTTGCTCATCCAAATTTTTGGAAGGATTTTGTGATACACTGCTATGCCTCAGAACATACCATGTCAAGCATCCTATTGCAAAAAAATGAAGTAGGTGAGGATGTTCCTATCTATTTTATGAGTGTTCCATTGAAGAAAAACAAGCCAAGGTACTCTCCCACAGAGAAGTAAGATTTTGTAGTAGTGAAGGCTGTCAAACAATTTTGATACTACATTCTGCATTCTCATTCTACATTTTATGTCCCAAATTCGGTTGTTAAGAGCATCTTAACTCAGCAGGAAGTCTCTATGAATAACAAAGCAACATGGGTGGAAAAAGTGCAAGAGTTTGATTTGTAAATCAAACCTACTAAATTGATAAGGGGTCAAGGTCTCTACAAAATGATCGTAGAAAATGATGATGAATTAGGATTAAAAAATCCCTTTATCTCTATTCACAGGACTGAAAGATGTCTGGTTCTCTAACATGGCCTTTTATTTAACATATGAAGAATGTCCAAATAATCTCACTGCAAAGGAGAAAAGGAATTTAAAACTAAAGGAAACTAAGTATTTTATAGTTGATGATGTATTATACAAAGGAGGCTTAGATGGGATGTTCCTCTAGTGTGTCGATGAAGATTAGCAAAAGAAACTGCTTCAATCCTTTCACAATAAAGCTTGCGGTGGACACTTCTCATCCTTAGTAATAGCTTTCAAAATACTGAGGAATTGTTACTATTGGCCTGAGAAGTTCAAGGATGCTTACAAGTGGGTATCAAAATGCGAGAAATGTAAGTTATTTTCCATGAAACCCCATTTGGCCGCTTTTCCATTAAGGCTTGTAGTTATTGAAGAACATTTCAAGCAATGGGGTATAGGCTTTGTAGGGCGTATAAATCCTCCTTCAAGCATGGGTCACACTGATATTCTAACCATAACAAATTACTTTACAAAATGGGTAGAAGCCATACCCATGAGAAAGACCACTTCAGAAATAGTCTGTTCTTTCCTGAAAGAAAATATTTTGGTGAGATTTGGAGTCCCGATGAAGATAGTGGCAGACAACGCGTAAAAATTTTCTTCTTATGAAATGCAGTTATTCTATTATGATAATGGGATTTGGTTGTCACACTCATCTGACTACTTTTCTCAGGGTAATAGTGAGGTGGAATCAAATAACGAGAACCTGATTCCTATAATGAAAAAGTTAGTTGATGACAATGCCAAAGATTGGCACAAAGGATTGCACAAAGCACAGTGGGCTGATCACACTTCACCCAAATGAGCCATAGTAAAATCACCTTTTGAACTGGTATATGGCATAGAGATTCAGCTTTCTCTCCCACTGAAACTGGTGATCGCTAAGTTGTAGAAAGTGATAGAGGACCAACATTTTCAGAATGTCCTGGAGAAGAGAATTATGTATTTGTGAAAAATTGAAGAAGAATGGGAAAATATTGTAGACCACATCACTAGCCACCAAGATAGGGTGAAGAAAATATTTGATAGAAGAGCGCAACCCAGGAAAATCATGGCAGGGGATAAAGTTTTAATGTGGGACAAAAGGTGGGAACCTAAAGGAGCACACAGTAAATTTGATTCATTATGGAAAGGCCCTTTCGAGATAAGCCAAGAGCTCGGCCGCAACTATTTCAAACTAAAATATGCTGATGGAATAGAAATTCCCTTGTCTTTTAATGTGCAAGATCTCAAGCTTTACGAGCTGTAAGTAGCTGGTCTTTTGTGTACATAAGTTTTGTTGTGCTTTAGGTTAGGTTTTCTTGTTAGTAGGCTTAGTTTTGTGTGGAACTAGAGACTTCCAGAGTTTTTTGTTTTATCCCTCATGGTCCTATCCCCATTTGAAGCCACCTATTGCAGGTCAAAAATTCTTATGATCAGTTTTTACAATAATCATGTAATATGTTGAAGTGCATATTGAATCTTGAACTTTGAACTTCACAGTTCAAAGTTCAAGTTCCCATTTTCCATTTGACATCCTTGTAAGCTTTTATTTTGGTCAGAAAAATTATTTAACATGTGTGCTTGTGTGTCAATGTAATATTGAATCTTGAATCTTGAACCTTGCAGCTCTTGTTTAAGGTTCATTTTTCCAAATTATGCTTGTCACTTTGCATGCTTGACCCGCGTCTATACCCTTTTTTGGTGTCATTATTTTTCACGACCTTGAACTTTGAACTTCTTCCTTCTGTGTTCATAATTTAATATCTCCCCATGCATCTTTCTTAGTCTATCTTATTTATTTTTTTATTAATATATGACTAAGGCATATGCGATCTTGAACTTTGAACTTCACGCTTCATGGTTAAAGGTTCAAAATCTTAAATGTGATAATGATCAAGTGTTCATGACACGTGTTGGATCTCACTATCCTTAAAGAGATCAGTCTAAAATGATAGGAAATAAATGCTAGCTCAACAAAAGTACATCTTGTCCAAAGAGGAAATAAATGCGATTGGATGTGGCCAGCTAATGATGGCAAAAATCATTAATTCACAGCATGTAATCATGATTACCAAAGAAGGAAAATAAAATGTATGTATTATATCTTCTCTAATTTCCTTTTTCTATTTTCACACAACCCTCAGAAGCACATACAGAGCTGAAGAACCTTGAATGTTTCTCTCTGGAATCAAAAAACATACAACTTCAGTGACTTTCAAGTAATTTTCCTCATTCTCCTTTTTGGTTTTAGAATTATATGTTGTAAAGAAAGGAAAATCTAGTCTTTTCATCTCTTTATCTTGAAATCATTTATTGAAGGGTTACTATGAGTAGTCCTAATGAGTCAGCTTCTCAAGCCATATTTTTAAAGGAGAGCAAGTTTTCTCCTATAAGTAGTTACTTACCAGAGATGAGAGACACAATCCTTGTAAATGAAGACACAATAGAGATCATTCAAAGATTGAAGGCTGAAAAATAAGAAACCCTATTGGCCAAGATTGTGGAAAGTGGATTGTTGGAAGCTGCTAGTTTCCCAGAGGTGACTCCATTCCCCAAATTGGTAATGGAATGTAGAAATAGGTATGATTGGATTGATAAATGAATTTGTATTCCTTCTAGATAAATATTGGTATCCATCAATAGACAAGTAGTTATGACTACTCTGAGAATCCCTTCTACATAAACTTATGTCAACTGTGACTTTGAAAAGGCTAAGAAGGAATTTCATCATAATTTCAAAGATTACAGCCATAACATAGCCAAAGACTAGTTATTGAAAGCTGAGAGAGGAGGTTCTAGGTTACCAAAACCCCTTAAGAAAGATCATTTGATAAGAGATGTGTGTGACATTGTAGTCATGTTAAACAGACTGAGAGGTAAACCTAATGATATTATCTAGGAAGAATGGATGTATATTCTTGTCTAAACCATTCTAACTGAGGGAAAATATTTTCACTGGGCCAAGATAATAGCAGCAAGGCTTGATGAAGAGCTATCCCAGTCTATAGAGGCGTCCAATTTCTATATGTCTTCATATATGTTTTATGTTTTAGCCATAAGCAGGAATTGGGAAGGCTTGCCTGATGAACCATGGAGAGATGACATGAAAATATACAAATATCATTCTTATTTGTAGAAGAAGAGAAATCCTGGGAATTTATAGAGAATACAAGATGCATTCCTAGCCAAACCTATTTTTGAGCTGAGAGGAAAGGCAAATTCCAGAATGTCTAAGGAAGCTATGTAACTGATTAAAATTTACAGTAGTTTCTTTATCCAATTCCCCACTTTCAGTTACTTGAGGGTTAGAGGTTTCAGTGGTGAACCTATGAGGCTTCCAAGATATTTATTAGATAAATATATTCTATTGGAGATATGCAGACAAATACTCCAGGTAGGATGGGTTCCTTCTTCCCTATTGATATTGGGCATTATCATTTTATGTTAACACATAATATGTCCTCCCCTGATGCTAAACTAAAGGCTATCAGTCTCCCTTCCTATCAAAGTCAAAGCTATTTTAACAGCAAGAATTTCATGGAAAATAACTTCAAGGTAGATGCCACCTTTCTACATCAGCTAGATTTAGAAGATTTTTGGGAAGACTGTATAGATGAGTTCAAGGTTGTGAAGAGGCTACATTTCATGTTTACATTGAGCCAAGTTATTACCATGCAGCTCTGTTTTAAAATCATAGGACTTAGTACTGATGATGAAGATGTGACAGAGCCTGAATATGTGGAACACAATAGTGAAGCAATAGCCAGAAAAGTAGATTGGAGAAGAGAAGAAGTAGATTATTTGAGTGTTATTTCTCATGAGGTGTTCAAAAGAATAGACAAATGGCTAAAAGAAGTAAATAAGAAGAAGAAGCAAGAGACTCCTAATTTAGTAACCAGGAAAAGTACAAGAATTTCAAAACTTACAACTTCCTCTGCCCTTACTAATGAAATTGAGAAACTGCTTCCTCCTAGTGATTCTAAAACTGGGATAAAAGATCATCCTGAAGAAGAAATGCCAATTCCTGCACAATTTGCAAGGACCATGAGAGCTAGGAGCAAAAGGAAGGAAAATACAAATATGGTTCCCTACATTGTAATTGACCTCCAAGGAAAACAAAGTGAGATGCAACCTAGAAAGAAATTTAAAAAGGACAAGAGCTTAGTTAGTTCCTCAAAAACTCAGTCAGCAGGAGAAGTTCAACAAGACCTGTCAATATTAAACACCCCCACAAATGATTCTACATGAAAAAGGCTAAACTGGCTAGAATTGTTTGTCAACAAGAAAATGAAAATTGTTCCTATCTCTACTCGTGTGGTAGATTTCGTCAGCAAGTACCTTGGAAAGACTCCGTAAGTCAAGAAACCAAAGGTGGAAGCAATGGTTGATGTGGATGCCAAAATAGGTCATTAGATGGAAGAAATATTCAACCCAAATTCTGATAAAACCATTGATGAAGTTACATAGAAATATTTTCTTGTGGAAAAGATAGATCTAGGAATGTCCACTAGGGCCACTAACTTGAAGATATTCAACTTAGCAAACAAAAATATCAACCATCGTGTGCAGAAGGATGCCAAAGACAAGATAAGATTAAAGCATGCCCTTTGTGAAATGGCCAAATACATCCAAGAGCTTCAAAATCCCATGCCTCAACCACTGTTGATAGCCCCATTTGATCTGGATGTCAAGACTCTAGAGAATCAGAAATTCTTAGACCAAGTGCACAAGGACAGGTCTATTTCAAAGGATTTCTTCACCTGGATGGATAAGGTAACCAAAGAAGTTACTGAATTTGCTGGTGATTTTGATAGCTTGATAGATAAATCTAAAGAGTTATTAAAGATAATAGAAAAACATGTGGATCTATGGAGAAATTAAAAAGAACAATTGGAAATTTAAGTACACAACATGGAAGTTGTTTATACTTATGGTATAAACAAATTCCTCTGTAAAAAATTAGTGCTAGGGATAGATGAGAATTCTCTATTTATTGTTAAAATGAATATGGAATGGGAAGGCTCACTATATGAACAAGCCATTGAGGAATCATCCCAGATAATTGAAAACCAGATTAGTTCAAAAGAGATCATGCATGCATAAAATGAATATACGGGAAAAATTATTGGACAATAAAATGAGTCTAGCAGTGAAATGGCTAAAGTACTTTCTTGTTTCAAATAGAAGGTGGAAAAACTGAGAGCTTCTAAATAAATTGTAATGAATGATCATTATATTTTAGCTCATGTAGAGTCAGCAGTAGTCTATGGTTAGGAACAAATGAAGATATTTGAAGAAAAGTCTTAGTAGATGCAGAATTTTAGGAATGTTTCGTTACAGAGATTTAAAGCAGTTGCCAAACTGAATCAAGAACTGAGGAAGAGCTTCTCTGTAGCATTTGAGTTGTGGAAAGTAGAAAATGATGCCACCAAATCATCTGATGGAGCTGGAATTGGCCTATCGGTCAATTAGTTTGCTAAAGTTTTTTTTTTCATTTTAAGTTCATTTCCGCAAGTTTCTGCTATCTTTAAGACAATTAGTTTTGAAAATTGAATCAAGCCCTTCGTGGCTATATATGTTATTTTTGATGACCAAGTGAGGGTCAATTCTCTGGAAAGAAAAATTTACAACATTATTTGTTTTGTTTAAGCTATTTTAGCGTTGGTTAAACTGTGGATTTTGGATATATCAATATATTACCAGTTGGTATTTTAAGAAGAGCTAGGCATTTTCATTGATCATTTGGTCTATTGAAGTGTATGATTTTGATTTCAGTTGGAATTAAATGAGTATGTTACCGTAGTTTGCAAGTATATTTAAGAATTTGGTCAATAATCTTTTTCAAAGATTGGATATCTCTATGAATCAGCCATTCTTAATTTATTTTTCTGTTTAAGATTTGAGTCAGTTGACTTAGATAGCTTAAAGATCTTAAAATCTCCAAATATTTAGCCATTTATCAATGATGAATGTGAATTACGGCCTTTCATACTTTCTGGTCAAAATTATATCTTGAAATAAATTCTTTCATAATAAAGGGTTATTGTATATTAATCATTGTATAAGGTAGATGTTCCTTTAAAATAGAGAGTGTGGTTATTAGTAACTCACTCAACTGTTAGTGCAATTTTTCCTTTTGTATTCAGGGTATAAGAGCTTTTACTTGTTATTTTTCAAAGGAAAAAATTGTTCACTAACATGGTGTATTGGGTCCTACTACAACCAAACCTCCAATATTGCTGAAGAATTCTTATAGAGGTACATTTCTAAGGTAATTCCTTTGAGCTTTGTAAATATCTTTGAATGAATCAAAATTAATCTCATCCAGTTGCATGGAGGGTTCATTCAATTGAAAAAATTCCCAAATTTCTTGAGCTATGACATTTATCAAAACATCTCCATTTATATCCCTCACAACCCTAGCTACATGATCATATTGTAGTGCCATTTGAATTATTGGATCACTATCCATGAATGCTCCTAGGACTATCAATTTTTGTACATCAAATTTCTATATGTTTCTTCCAGGTGCATATTCATTTCTCTAACTAAAATTATCTTGAATAATGCCAAACTAGTCATGCCAATATTTGCGTCTCTAACCCATTTTCCCTTGTCGTACAAAGCCTCCCCAATTTTTAAATCAGGTTTCTTTGGTACCAACTCTTTAGTCTTAGTGGAGTCATTGGTGCACCTAATTAACTTTTCCAAAAGATCTTCACACACATTCCTTTCCTGATAATTCATTTTACCTATGAGTTCTTGGTGCTGGAGCACCCTAAGGTTTTTTGTGAGATCTTAAGACATTTTGGCTTTTAGGTTGGTTTGGCCAACCATCCAAGAATAAGGAGTACTATGTAAATTCCCTAGTGTGATTTTGAAGAGTGGTTAGTGTTAGGAAAGGTTAGGGTTTGAAGTTGTTAAGTCTAGTTGATTCTAGGGGTCTAAAACCTAGAAGTCATCTCAAGATTAAAAGGATTGACCAAAGTCTGAAAGGGGGGATATTTTTAAGGTTTTAATATTATTTAGTCATTTGAGGTCAATTGGTAAGGTTTGGAACCAATTAGGACACTCAAAATGTGAAAATTGTCATTTTCACAAAAAGCTATCAAAGTTCTCATGACAACATTTCCTAGTTTTTATGAATCAGTACTTATAGTTCCCAAATCCTGAACAAAGGGTCTAAAAATGTGGGATAGAGGTATATAAGGTGTTCCCAACCCTAATATGATAGTTAGAGTTCATTGTGTACGGACTGGTGTTTGAGAAGAAGCATTTTTTACACTGTAATTAGGTGACAGATCCATCATCCATGACTTGATTTGATTTAATGGACTGAATTAATGATTGGATAGTGTTTACAATGTAGTTTCTAAGTTTTGTGTGGCATTATTTTAATATATTATACTTTCTAGTTAAAATTTGTTAAATTTATTATGTTTTGCAAGTTCACTGGTCAGTTTTGGTCCAGTCATGTAAAGAAAGGGTTTCTTTGCTATTCTTGGGGTTCAAAATACATGACCCCTTGGAATCCATTAGAGCCTTGTAGATAATTTGTGCATATAGCTTGTGGAGTGTGTGTGTCTAGGGGAAGCTTGAAAACAATCAGGGCCTAGGAGAGTGTTAGTCATTCTGGCTAGGGTTCCTGAGTAGTGAAACAACAATTGACGTTGGAAGGTGATTGGTATGTGCCAATAAATGTTAGAGGAGTGTAGGGGAATGAGACACAAACCTTTTGATGGAAGGATGAGTTTAGAGGAGTTCACTACGTCAGTGAAAGAAGAATAAGAAGCCAAACCATTCTTCATGCCCTAGAAACCCTTATTTTTAGGGGTTTGGCAAAAGTCCATTGTACGAATAGTAGTGAGACCAAAGACCTAGAAAATCCTAAAGGGGAAGAAAAAATCACAAATAATATGGAATTTTTTTCTAGGATTGTTAAGGGATTTTAGGAGAGAAATCACCTTTTCTGTGTTTTGGAGGCCTAAAAGGGCTACAAGGCCTAAAAGGCTTGATTTTTGAACCCATTTGGAAAATAAATGGGGAGTTCACAAAATTGAATCCTTAGAGAGGGAATTAGGTCCAAGGGGAGTTGAGGAATCAATCCTTAAGAGTTTGAAACCATAGGAGTGACAAATGGTTAGTGGAACCATTAATGTAAGTGACCTATGGAGAGGAGTATAGAGAAGAGTTGAAATTGGTGGAGATTTCCTAGTGAGTTATAGGATTAGGAGATTATCCTCTAGAAGGGTAGAGAAGAGACCCTAAGGAAGTCCATTAGGACTTTGAGAGAGCTAGGAGGCTCTAGGAGAGGAGCTCTCCATCAAATTGGTATCAGAGCCATTGAAAGGCTTGGGAGTGGCATTGTGCATGTCAGATTGGAGTGAATCCATAGGTGAGAGCATCATGGTAACTAATGTAGAGTTAGCCAAGGATTTGTCAAAGCAGAAAATCAAGAATAGGCTTCTTGAAGAATCAATGGAGGAAATGAAGATTAAAATGGTAGAGGTTGCAGAGACAGCCATCAAGTTGAGAGAAGAAATGTATGAAGGAATACATAAAGGGAAGAATCTAGTAGAAGAGGAGATGGAACAAGAGCGTGACCCTCTTCTACCAGAGGAACCATTCCTCAAAGCACTAAAGGCATTGAGTGGAAAGGCTCTAGAAGGAATACCAATATTATCTGGAAAGATAGACACTAAAATGGTTATGGAATGACTTGAAGGGATGGAGAATCACTTTGACTATTATGGGATTACAGAAGCCCAAAAGGTGAAGATAGCCAAATCAAGGCTCAGAGGGAAAGCACTTACATGGTGGAAGTTCTTGCAGGAAGAAAGAGAGAAAGAGGGCAAGAAGCCCATATCAAATTGGAAATATATGGTTGCAAAGGTGAAGGAGAATTACCTTCTAGAGGACTATGACATTCAACTACATAAGAAGAGGTAGAACCTTAGGCAAAAAGACCTAGATGTGCCAACCTATACCAAGGAGTTTCAAAAACTTTGCCTTAGATCAATAATTCAGGAGACAGAGATAAGAAAAGTGGTAAGATACCTAAATGGTTTAAGGTGGAAAATTTAGGAGGAACTCAGTCTCTTTACCTTGACTTCCATTCATAGTTTTTTTCAAATGGCTTTGAAAGTGGAAGAGAAACTAAAAAAAGAAACAAGATTCTAGTTCAAGAAATAGGGGAAGGGGTAGAGATAATAGAGGTGGCCATAGAGGAGGTTCAAGTGGAAGAGGAAGTGATAGTAGAGGAAAAGGTGAATCCAAATATGCAGAGCAAGTAAAAGAAACAAACAATAGAGGTGGATACAATAACAAAGGAAGAAGTTCCTATAATAGTGGTAGAGGAAGATCAGGAAGCTTTGGGAGAATCTCTCATTTTTCTTTAATGAAATGCTACAATTGTGGATAATTGGGACACCTTGCATATAGGTGCCCAGATAAGCAAACATCTTCACAAGGAGAGAAGAAGATAGCTTATGTCCAAGAAGAAGATTGTTCTAAACAATCAAAAGTGAGTCTGGATTTAGAGAAAGGAGAACATCTAATGTTGAGAAGGATCCTAATCAAGACACCCACCAAAGATGATCACAAGAAAAGGAGGGATCTTTTCAAAGTCAAATGCAAGATATTGGGAAAGGTATATAAAGTGATCATTGATTTAGGGTCAATATATAATTTCATATCTGACGAGGTAGTGGAGAAGTTGAAGCTCACAAAAATCCCACATGTATGTCTCTATAAAGTTACATGGTTGAATAAGGTTCAAAACATCTTGGTGAATGAACAAGTGTGGCTAGAGTTTTCTATTGGAAAGTATCAAGAGAGGATACTATGTGATGTGTTTCCAATGGATTTTTTCCATCTATTTATTGGTAGACCATGACATTATGACAGAGAAGCTATCCATAATGGGAAGGATAATAAGTACACCTTCAAGAAAAATGGGGTAACATTCAAGATACAATCCATACTAGAGGAAGACATCATGGAGAAGGTAGAAGCCAGTGCCATGTTGATGAATGGAAAAGAATTCCTAAGGGATATGAAAGATGAAGAAATTGGTTATGCAATATTGCTAAAGCCAAAGGAGGAGGAGACTCATAAATAAGAACCTATGCCAAAAGAGGTGAGAGAACTATTGGATTAGTTAAAAGAAATAATTTGTGAGGGTACACCATCTTCAATACCACCAAAGAGGGAGATAAGCCATCTGATTGACTTCATACCAGGATCATCCTTGCCAAACAAAGTTGCATACAAGATGAAACCAGAGCGAAACAAGGAGATAGCCAGGCAGGTGCAAGAGTTATTGGATCGAGGATTGATTAGGAAAAGTATCAGCCCTTGTGTTGTCCCAATGGTGTTGGCTCATAAGAAAGGAGGTAAGTGGAGAATGTGTAATGATTCTAGGGAAATAAATAAGATAACTATCAGGTATAGATTTCCAATTCCTAGAATAGAAGACTTGATGGATTTCTTGGGGGTGCTAAGTACTTCTCTAAAATTAATTTAAAGAGTGGGTACTATCAAATTAGGATGAAAGAGGGTGAAGAGGGGAAGTCTACATTTAAAACAATAGAAGAGTTGTATGAATGGTTATTTATTCCCTTTGGGATTACCAATGCACCAAGCACCTTTATGAGGGTAATGAATGAAGTCTTGAAACACTATATAGGTGTTTTTGTAGTTGTCTATTTAGATGACATCCTCATATTCAGTAAAAAAAAAGAGGAGTATATGAGACACTTGGAGATAGTGTTGAAAAATTTGTAGTAGGAAAAACTCACCATAAACCTTGAGAAGAGTGAGTTTATGAAAGAAGAGCTAGTCTACCTTGGCTTTGTGGTTTCCAAGGGTGACTTGAAAATGGATAAGGAAAAAGTAGCGGCCATATTGAACTAGCCTACTCCTAACACAGGGTCTAAAGCTAGGAGCTTCCATAGGTTAACCCAATTCTATAGGAAGTTCATTAGGATATTTAGTGAGATTTGTGATCCAGTCCTAGAGACTATAAAACCAGGATTGAAAACAAAGTTTGTGTGGACAAAGGCAGGTAATGAGGGGTTTGAGAGATTAAAACAGGAAGTGGCTACTCAACGTATACTATTGTTACCTAGTTTTGACAAACCATTCATCATTGAATGTGATGTAAGAAACATTGCAGTGGGAGCTATCCTAAGCCAAGAAGGCAGGCCTGTGGCCTTTTTAAGTGAAAGGGTAAATGAAGCTAAGTCTAGGCACTCTTCCTATGACTTGGAGATATATGCTCTTGTGCAAGCCTTAAAGAAGTGGAGGCATTATATATTTCCTAAAGAGTTTTCTATTTTTATAGATAACCAAGCTTTGAGTTACATAAACACTCAAGACAAGCTTAGCTTGAGGCACATAAAGTGGATGGAATTCCTATAGTCATATACCTTCACTATAAAGCATAATAAGGTGGTACAAAACAAATTTGCAGATGCCCTTAGTAGGAGACTACTCACCATCCAATAGATTCAGTTGTAGAGTACAGGGGTGGAAGGTTTTAAGGACCTATATGAGGGAGACTCATATTTCTCAGAGGTGTATAAAGTATGTAGAGATTTTGAGAATCACTTTCATAGTGATTTTGTAGAGTATACATTGTAGAATGGGTTGCTATTCAAAGGAAAGCAAATTTTTATTCCAAAAGGCTCAATGAGGGAAAACCTCATTCATGAGAAACATAATGGGAGTCTAAGTGGACACTTTGGACTAAATAAGACATTGGACCTAGTGACAAATTCTATTGGTGGCCAAAGATGTAGAAGGAAGTGAGAAGATATGTGGAGCAGTGTGGCATATGTCAGAAGGCTAAGGGCACTTCATCAAATATAAGACTCTACTAGCCATTACCCATCCCAAGTAGACCTTGGGAGTGTATAAGTATGGACTTCATAGTGGGGTTACCTAGGACTCCAACTAGTTTAGACAGTGTATTTGTAGTGCTGGACAAGTTCAGTAAAATGAGCCACTTCATACCATGCAAAAAAACACATGATGCCAGCCATATTGCCTACTTGTTTTTCAAAGAACTAGTAAGGATTCATGGTCTACCAGTGATCATTGTTGCAGATAGGGATGTGAAGTTCATGGGTCAATTTTGGAAGACCCCACGAAAGAGACTAGGTACAAACTTGTCTCATGGATTTGCTTATCATCCTCAAATGGATGGCTAGACTGAAGTGATCAATAGAGTTCTTGGGAACTTTCTTAGATGTATGACAAAGGAATATGGATAAGGATGGGAGAAAGTTATTCTATAGGCAAAATTTGCCTATAATGATAGCACAAATAGGACTATAGGAAAAATTCCATTTAAAATTGTGTATGGGGCACATCCAAGGGGTGTGATAGAGCTTAGATACCTCAAAGGATATGAGGGAGTTAGTGGGCATGCTGATGACTTCACCCAATTGATGAGGGAAGTCCATGAATAGGTAAAGAGGACCTTAATGGAGGCCAATCAAAAGTTGAAGTTAAAAAGAGATGAGGGAAGAAGAGATTTGCAGTTTGAAGTGGGAGAGTTAGTAATGGTGTTCTTGAATAAGGCAATACTACAAAAGGGGATACCTAGTAATATACAGGTGAAAAGGATTAGACATTGTAAGATATTGGCTAAGTATGGGCAAGGTGATTGGTATGTTCCAATCAATGTTAGAGGAGTGTAGGTGCATGAGTTGCAGACCTTTTAATGGAAGGAGAAGTTCATAGGAGTTCACTAGACCAATGAAAGAAGAACAAGAAGTCAGACCAGTCTTCATGCCCTAGAAACCCTTATTTTTAGGGGTTTGGCAAAAGTCTATAGTATGGATAGTAGTGAGACCAAAGACCTAGAAAATCCTAAAGGGGAAGGAAAACCCAAAAATAATATGGAATTTTTTTCTAGGGTTGTTAAGGTATTTTAGGAGAAAAATAACCTTTTTTTGTGTTTTGGAGGGCTAATAGGCCTAAAAAGGCTGCAAGGGCTAAAAGGATTGATTGTAGAACCCATTTGGAAAATGAATGGGGAGCTCACAAAATTGAATCCATAGAGAGGGAATTAGGCCTAATGGGAGTTAAGGAAGAAATCCTTAAGAGTTTGACACCATAGGAGTGATAGATGGTTAGTGGAACCATGAATGCAAGCGAGCTATGGAGAGGAGTATAGGAAAGAGTTCAAATTAATGGATAGCTCCTAGTGAGCTAGAGGATTAGGAGATTATCCTATAGAAGGGTAGAGAAGAGACCCTAAGGAAGTCAAGTAGAAGGACTTGGAGAGAGATAAGAGGCTCTAGGAGAGGAGCTCCCCATCAGTTCTCTTCATGGTGCCATTTCTAAACTAGTGTTTCTTAATCACAATAACCTTGGATTTTTCAAATAAACCTTATTTACTTCACAAGACCAAAACCCCATTGGAATTCAAATTCATAGAGCACAGAAGTGGAATCAGGGAGTAACTTACCCATTCTACAAATGTTGGAAAATAGAATGAAAATGTTGTAACTTGGCTTTGCTTTAGCCTATTTGCAAATTAAGACACTTGAAAAATCAAGTAGACAATATTATATGCGATCTCACCAACCTTTTGCATTAAATTTCCACTGATATGGCCACACATTCCACAATTACTCTCACATTATTTAAAAATTCATGGATCAATGATTCAAAAGACTTTCTTTATCAAAGCATTCAATTTTAAAATATGACCATGGATCTTAGCAATGTCTCGTCATATCATATGGTCAGTAGCAGTATACACAACTGCAATAAACTTGGACATGTGTACATCAAGCACAATGCCTTGAAGACTATCCTTTCCATCATCTTTTGCTTGAGGTAAAGCGTTAGCCATTAGATAAAATTCAACTTATAGCTTCTTTAACTTCCTTTAAAAATTGGGACCCATGCTCTCAGTAATGTTACATGTCACTTGGGCGTAATTCCTTGAAGGCTAATCTACTTCGCATCTTTCATCTAGGAAAATTATCTACCATTGGATTAGAAAAACTTATCTATGTTTTAACTCTACTTTATTTCTAGCCAAGTCCCACATATTGGCACTTGTTACTTAGGTGCATTGCCTTAATGACTAATCTTATCGCACCTTTTCTCCAAGGAAAAACACTAGCCATTGGATTCGACTTCACCTAACACCAGTTTATCTGACTAAAAATTTGCAAATCACAGGTCCCACTTCCTGAATCAGATATGTGTCATACAACTGCAATGCCTTAGTGACTAAACATCTTACATCTCCAGCTTGAGGCAATGCGCTAGCCACACAATAAAATTTAATGTGAAAATTCTTTACTTTATCCTTTTCCCCAGTGTAGACCCACGTTATACTGGCCCAAAGGTACAATGCATTAATGATTAATCTAATTTCATCTCTTCTTTAAGGAAAAACACTCATGATTGTATGAAATCTAATCTTTCTGTATATTATCTTCACTTTAGTCCCAGATCTGGCCCACCAATTTCCAAGTTTTGAGTGGGCACAATGCCTTGAATGTTAAACTCGACACATCTTTTCTTTGATGCTTCACACTAACCATAGGATCTTGTGATATTTGACAACTTGTTAAGTCACTGTAGATGGGCCCCAAGATCTGACAATTGCCACATGTCGACATGGAAGAATCCCTTGAATAGTAACATGAGATCATCTCGTGATTAAGGAATTGCTCACACCATAGGATTAATTAACACTTCTTAGTACTTTAACCTTCTACTAATTTTTAACACATAGGCCCCACGATGTCAGAAAGGACAAATTTCACATAGGTGCAATGCCTTGAAGATTAATATCACCTCATCTTGCAATCAAGGAAAAATGTCGATTGTTAGATTGAAAAGGATTTGCGTGAGATTTATGATAACTTTAAACATAGCTTGGGCCTACCATATACATGTTTCCTTCAGGTGTAGTGCCTACATGAGTATCTTGTGATCATATCTTCCTTGAGGCAAAGCATCATCTGTCAGATTTGTTTGTGAACAAATTTTTCTTCTCTTGCAATAAATGAATGAAATGACTCTTGAACCCAAATTCAGAAAGAAAATTATCACTGATAGTTGATTAAGTCTCTCATGTCTAAACTCTCTACTTCTAAGGAGTAGCTACCTTCTACAAAGATTTATCTTTATAACCTTTTATATAAAAGAATCAAAATAGGGAATACTTTTAACTAGAAAGCATGAAAGGCCAACAACATTCTATCATAAAATTCTAATAAAATGCTTTTTAGAAAGATTCAGATATCAGAGCCAACTAACTCTAATCTACCAAGATAAGTTTTGCAAAGGCCGATTCAATCTTGTGTCACAATTTAAAAGATAACTCATGAAAAATGAGGAACATACACACATAGATTAAAGTAGCATAACATTCAACTCCAACTGATATTAAATCCATACATTCACCAACCAATTGATCGAAGAAAAATAATGTAATCTTCTATAAACCAACTGATATTATATATATGTAAATCAAAATTCTTCATAGTATAAAGCAGAGAAAATTCTAGAAAATAAGATAGTATAATAATTGTTTTTCAGAACAAGAGAATCGACCCCCAAACGGTCATCAAAAATAGTATATAAAGCTGTGCAAGGCTATTTAGTTTCAGTAACCAACTATCCATAGAAATAGCTTAACTAAAATTAAACTATGAAGATAAAAATTTCCAACTAAAACTAATTAACTGATTGGTTCGTTTTAACTGCATTAACATCTGAATTCTTGGTGGCATCCTGTGAAGCACTCCATTCCTTAAAATTTGTTGCAAAGCTCACCAACATCTCCTATTTTGGCATGACAATCATCTCGAACCTCTGTTGCCAAATGTCTTTACAATTTTGCATCTGTTCAAGCTTGTCTACAAGTGGCTTCATCCTCTCATATCCAATGACCATGAATGATTCCACCTGAGTGATCATTGTAATGTATTTTACTTATATTTATTTAGCTATTATAAAATATTCCATCTTCTTTTCAAAATAAGTTAGCATTTTAGCCATATCAGTTTTAGCTTCTGTTTCATACCCAATTACCTTGCTCAAACAATCAATCTGGGTGTTCATGACCTCTTTAACACAACTTAGTGTTTAAATAACTTGAGTGGATTCTTCAATGCCCTATTCATAAATAAATCCTTTCCACTCCATATTAGCCTTAGTCACAAACAATGAATTCTTTTCCACACCAGGCACTACCTTTTTTGCAAGGAAGTTATTTGTGCAATAGATATAGACTTCTTCCATGTTTATTATTTCAATCTCCTTCCAATCCCTCTCTTTTTTCTAGGTTTCAACCTTTCTTTCTACGACTGCAATCAAACTACTGGATCTTTTAGATAGATCTTCAAATGTATAAGCAAACTCAGTGATTTCCTTCATGAATTTCTTCATCCAACTAAAGAAATTCCTAGAAACAAATATTTCCTTATGAACTTGATCAAGGAAACTTTAGTTCTCTAGAGACTTAACATCAAGGTTTATTGAGACCATGGATAGGGGTTGAGGTATAGGGTTCTGCAGCTATTGGATATACTTTTCCATTCCACTGAGAACTTGTTTCAATTTGAATTTTTCCTCTGCATATTTCCACACCCTATGGTTGATAGTTTTGTTGGCTGAATTAAAGATCTTCAAATCGACAGCCCTTGTAGCTAAGAACAAGTCTATTTTCTCTACTATAAAGTTTTTCTCAGTGACTTCTTCCTTAGTCTTATCATAATTAGGCTTAAAAATTTCTGCAACCCAATGGCTAGTTTGTGGATCTACATCCAACATGACCTTTGTGTTGGAGATTTGATTCTGAATAGTTGAATCATTGTATGTTTGTCATTGATGACAACATATAATACACAGTAGTACTTCTGTATGTACTTATCCATATGATGACATGAAGACTAGCATGGATACATTTTTTTGACATGTTTACTATGCTATGTTCATACACGCAGACTCAAATATGATATTTCAATAAAGATATGTAATTTTTTTATTGACGGTTATAGTTTTGGAGGATTAACGATTTAAGGCCAATGTATGAAACATGTTAATTGAGTTGTGCATATCTTCTACATATGTGTGTGTATATTCATGATTAGTTATGATTCTTTGATGTTAATCTAAATGTGCTAATTATGTTTCAAGAAGATTACAATGTTATGGTCAAATTGGTGAAGCCGACTTAGTGAAGCAACGCGTCTGTTCAGGATTGACTTGCGCGGTGGTAATTATGCTTGCACACTTAGTAGAGCTAACAAAGATATTATGAAGAGTTTTCTAACAGGTCCCATGATCTCATACTTGGAGTATGTACTTATAGAAGGTCATTTGTGATAAGAAGAGTTGCGAAAGCCAGAGATTGAAAAGCAGAGCAGAGTGTTGATGCAGCAGAGCTATATTTATCATATGTTGATAATATAGATGTTTATGTTGAAGCATTCAGAATATAGATTAGATTTTTATATTTCTTTACAAGAGGTTAAAGCATCGGCACATAAAAGGAATTAATCAGACAAGCAGTGTCACAAATAGTAGTTCATCTTGTTGCTACAATGTGTATCAAATAACTAGAATGTTGTAGCCTTCACCACTTGGATAGTGATTCCTCCACCCCTAACATGGTTACATGTAAAAGACTCCTAATAGGGTCTAACCCTTAACCAGGTCAACTATACTACTACATTGTATTGTACAACTCCTAACAGGGTTGAAGAATCTTTTAACAGGGATTACTATAAATAGTATAG
>MU226945.1:202868-243967 GCA_018584345.1 Thuja plicata
CTTTGTCATATCAATTTTGATAATATAGTAAAGATCAGTAATGTCAAGGCAGTTAGAGACCTACCAAGCATTGCAAGACCAGTTGACACAATTTGTAGGGAATGTGTTATGGGTAAACATGTAAGGATTTCCTTCAGAAGCAAGTAGACCTCAGCTGAAAACAAGTTGGACTTAGTGCATATAGATTTATGCGGTCCTACTCAAACAAGATCATACTATGGTGAAAGGTACTTTATTCTATTTGTTGATGATTTTTCTAAGATGATGTGGGTTGCATTCTTAAGAGAGAAGTCAGAAGCCTTTGAGAAGTTCAAAATATTCAAAGTGAAGGTTGAGAATGAATCTGGACTAAAACTGAAATGTTTAAGATCAGATAGAGGAGGAGAATTCACCTCTGACCAGTTTTATGACTACTATGAAAAACATGGAATAAAAAGGTAGTTGAGTGCCCCTAGAACACCTCAGAAAAATGGAATTGCAGAAAGGAGAAACAAGATTATACTTGATATAGCATGCACCATGATGATTGAAGGAAAAGTGGCACACACCTATTGGAGAGATGTAGTGAACACAGTAGTGTATACTATCAATAGAACACAATTGAGACCAGGCGTGGACAAGACACCCTATGAACTTTAGTTTGGCAATGTACCCACAGTAAAATATTTCAGAATATTTGGCAGTAAATGGTACATCAAGAGAGATGACAGTGTTGGCAAGTTTGATGCTAGGAGTGATGAAGGTATCTTTCTTGGGTACTCTACAAAAATAAAAGCTTACAGATGTTTCAATTTAAGATTAAAAAAGATAATTGAAAGCATGTATGTTAAGATTGATGAGAAGTTTATGATTCAAGAGAGGTACTATGAATATGCACCTTTGATTGAAGAAGAATCCAGACCTAACGATAAAGATACTGTGATTGAAGAAATGTTTGATTACATTGATGTCTCATGCAATGACCCTGATTCAAGCAATGAAGAACCATAGATTACAGAGGAAGAAATCACACCTAAGGTTCCTAAGTTTACATCCAAATACCACTCTAAAAATCATATCATTGGAGATCAGAGCAACAGTGTTTTGACCAGATCAAAAGCAAAGAATCTAACAGTAGATGAAGAGGTATGTTTACTTTCACAGATTGAACCTTTAAGTGTTGAAGAGGCTTGTAATGATTCTGATTGGAAAAGTGCAATGAAAGAAGAACTAGATCAGATAATCAAGAATGACACATGGGAATTGGTTCCTAGACCAAGTGATAAAAATGTGATTGGAACAAAGTAGATTTTCAGAAACAAAATGAATGAAGAAGGTACAATAATAAGAAACAAAGCAAGATTAGTATGTAAAGGATATGCATAGAAAGAAGGAATATATTACACTGATACATTTTCCCCTGTGAGCAGACTGGAAGCCATAAAATTGTTTTTGGCATATCCAACAATAAAAGACTTTAAAGTTTATCAAATGGATATCAAATCAGCCTTTTTGAATGGTGAATTGAAAGAAGAAGTCTACATAGAACAGCCTGAAGGATTTAACCTTTCAGATAGACCAGACATGGTATGCAGACTAAAGAAAGCACTCTATGGACTCAAACAGGCCCCAAGAGCCTGGTATGAAAGATTAAATGGATATCTCACCAAGATTGGATTCAAGAAAGGAGCAACAGATTACAATTTGTTCATAAGAGAAACACCTGATGGATTACTATTAGTTGCCATATTTTTTTATGACATTATCTTTGGAGGTAATGACAAGCTTAGTAAAGCATTTGCAAAAGAAATGCAGATTGAATTTGAAATGAGTATGATTGGTCCTATCAAAATACTTCTTATGATTGAATGTAAAGAAAACAAACAAAGGAATATTCATTAACCAGTCAAAATATGTGAAGGAAATACTGAAAACCTTCAATATGGAGGATTGCAAGCCTGTATGCACTCCTATGGTCATAGGAAGTAAACTTTCGAAAGATGATTACTCCACAGCAGTTGATAAAACATTGTACAAATCTATGATTGGAAAGCTTATTTATCTAACTCAATCAAGACCTACCATATATAATGTAGTTGGCATTGTTGGAAGATTTGCAGTTGAACCCAAGCATAATCACTTAATGGAAATCAAGAGGATATTCATATATCTTAAGGGAACTATAGACTATGGTTTATGGTATCCTAAATCAGAGAACACACAACTTCATGTGTATACTGATGTAGATTGGGAAGGTTGTATTGATGACAGAAAGAGTACTTTAGGAGGAGTAGTATTTCTAAGAGAAAAGTTGGTATCTTGGACAAGCAAGAAGCAAAACTGTATTTCTCAGTCAACAGTAGAGGCAGAATATGTTGCAGCAGCACTAAATTGTACAATAATTGTTTGGATCAAACAGATGGTTAAAGACTTTGGTATTCAGGTCGACTATCCTATTGTTATTCACTGTGACAACACCAGTACTATTAACATGTCTAAGAACTCTGTAATGCACACAAAGACAAAACACATAGAGATCAAGTATCACTTTTTGAGAGAAAAAGTTGCAGACAAGGAAGTGACATTAGATTATGTAAACACAAAAGATTAGCTAGTAGACATTTTCATGAAGCCTTTAGCAAAGGATACTTTTGAGTACCTAAGGGATAAGTTGGGAGTCATTCCCTCTCCTAAGTCTGATTAGAAAAAGTAGCAAGTACATCAGTCCTGTGTGACTGATGAATGGTTGACTACTCTACTTCTGGAGTAGCACCCGTGCAGAATGGTTTATGGCACCCTTTGACATTGATGTCAATGGGGGAGTATGTACCAGTAAAAACAAGGCAAACAAGGAATACATACAAGGAGCTTATACTATGGGGGAGTAAAGGAACACAATATGGAAGCATGACAATTGGGGAGTATTTAGAGAATACATAGTACATGAAACTGCAGTAGTGTAGACAAATATTTGTTGAAGATATTGAGAAGATTGTAAAAGAAAGAAGACACCAAGAATAGAAGTTGTTTTTACCATATGTTGCCATCAATGCCAAAGGGGGAGATCATTGGAGATTTGATTCTGAACAGTTGAATGATTGTATGTTTGTCATTGATGACAACATATAATACATAGTAGTACTTCTGTATGTACTTATCCATATGATGACATGAAGACCAGCGTGGATAGATACATGTTTTTGACATGTTTACTATGCTATGTTCATACATGAAGACTCAAATATGATATTTCAGTAAAGATATGTAATTATGTTATTGAAGGTTACAGTTCTGGAGGATTAACGGTTTAAGGCTGACGTATGCAACGTGTTAATTGAGTTACGCATATCTTCTACGTATGTGTGTGTATATTCATGATTATTTATGATTTTTTGATGTTTATCTAAATGTGCTAATCGTGTTTCAAGAAGATTACAATGTTATGGTCAAATTGGTGAAGCTGACTTAGTGAAACAACGTGTCTTTTCAGCATTGACTTGTGTAGTTGCAATTATGCTTGCACACTTAGTAGAGCCAAAAAAGATATTATGAAGAGTTTTCTAACAGGTCCCATGATCTCATACTTGGAGTATGTACTTATAGAAGGTCATTTGTGATAAGAAGAGTTGCAAAAGCCAAAGATTGAAAAGCAGAGCAGAGTGTTGATGAAGCAGAGCTATATTTATCATATGTTGATAATATAGATGTTTATGTTGAAGCATTCATAATAAAAATTAGATTTTTATATTTCTTTACAAGAGGTTAAAGCACCGGCGCATAAGAGGAACTGATCAGACAAGTAGTTTCACAAACAATAGTTCATCTTGTTGATACAGTGTGTATCAAATAACCAGAAGGTTGTAGCCTTCACCACTTGTACAGTGAGTCCTTGGATAGTGAGTCCTCCACCCCTAATAGGGTTACATGTAAAAGACTCCTAACAGGGTCTGACCCTTAACTAGGTCAACTATACTACTGCATTGTATTGTACAACTCATAACAGGGTTGAAGAATCTATTAACAGGGATTACTATAAATTTAGTATAGTTCTTTGTGGGTACTAATTCCCACTAGGGTCTTTACCATTTGGTTACCCCGTAATGAAATTGATTTGTTGTTTAATGTGTTATCTGAATGTATATTTACTTTTTATCAATCTGGATTAATATGTACAAAAGATTTAAGGTTGTAGATAAATGATTCACGCCCCCCCCCCTCTCTCAGTTATCTCTGAAGTATTCTAACACTTTGTCTTTGGCTTTTTGGTTTTTCACATTTTTTCCTAGATATTTGCTTACTAGGTCTCCAATGGGTGCTGACATGGGAACGATGATCTTTTTCTTTCTTATGGATATCTTTAGCCAATTCTGAGATTTTGGGGTGGAGATACCTGCTAGAGACTGGGTGAAGATGCTATTTAGCACTGCTAAATCATGTTTCACTACAAACTTATTTTGTCCTTTGGTCTAAGGAGTATTTATTTGAGTACTGTCCATCTTGTGTCTTTCTTGGGCTTCTATGGTGCCTTCATGATTTTTTGGATCAAGGTCAATGTAAGAAACTTTACTAGACTCTTCTTTTCTTTTCCTTCATGCCCTGCTGACTCTTACAAATTTTTCAAGAGTTGCAACCTAATCTTTTGGGAGGATGATGACTTTGGATTCTATATTACCTATAGAAAGAAATTTTTCAACTTTATTAGTATGGGTAATGAATAAGATTTTGAAGTTCTTGGGATTTTTCTAGTTTTTAATTTAGTTGCCTCTTTCTTCTTTTTCTTATTTTTGCATTTAAGCCACCACTTTTTCCTTTCAAAAACTTCCTAATTCAAAGCATCTAAATATTCATCTTCACTCTTTGTCTAGTATTTTTCTCTGATAACTGTGTCTTCATTTGGCTCAATATAGTCAAATTCTAATACATCCTTGTCATCTTCAATATCATGGCCTTTAATATTAAAATAAAAATGAAGGGAAATGATTTTTCTTCATGTAAACCTCGAATGCAGTCTTCTTAATACCTCCATTTCATTGACACTGTCATTCCAGTAATCTTCTAGCTCTGGCTGATGAAGAAAAGTAGTATCAACTTGAAAATGACTCCCTACAAAATGCTTACTGTCAAAGTAGCTTCTTTTTTGATAAAAATGGAGATTCATCACCCCAAATTCTGCATCCAAGGAAGATGTATTATGCAACAATCTAAATTGGTAATTACCTATCTCAATTGGAAATAGGGAACTAGTATTTCTCTTGAGTTTTTATTTCTTTTCTACCTGAGGTAACTGTCTATAAACTTATAGAAACACATACTTGTCAAGGTAGTATCTGGATAATTTCAAATGTTCTCCACTAAAACCTCTAACTTTAGGGTAAGTGAAAGTGGTAAATTTAATATAATAGTTGTTGTAAATCTTAATAAGTTCCATGGCTTCTTCAGAGAGTCTGAAATTAACCTTTCCTCTCAATTCAAAAACTAGTTGAGAGAAGAAATTATCTTAAACTCTTTTAAAATTCATAGGGTTCCTCATCTTCTAGAGCTAGGGGTGATATTCATAGATCATCATGTTTTTTTCCCAAGGCTCATTTGGAAAACCATACCAATCTTTGCAAATGGTAAGGGTGTGAAAAAGGTATGAGGACATATAAAAACTTGACTTTTATGTTGATTGGGATAAATCTTCATTAAGTTTCTCAACAATTATTTTAGCCCAATCCACATACTTTCCTTCTCTTAAGATAGCTTGGACAAAGACATACATACAATCCTTTCACAAAGTGTCATTAGGGTTACCCTTTACCCTATTTAATATTACAACCAAATCTCAGATCTCTCTCACCATATGCTCTTTCTTTATAGGTCTAGGAAAATGGGAACCTCCTTTCTCAGGTTTTAACAACCAATCTCTAGCAATGGTGTTACTGTAGTCCTTACTATTCTGATTAAATTTTGCCTGAGCCTTTTTCACACTCCAATCAGCATAAATATCTGTTGGAGGAATTCAAAATGTTGCCATGACTTTTTGTCTATTTATAGCCACAATAACTCGTTGGAAGAGGTGCAAATACACCTATTTTCTGAAGACATTATATTTTTTGATTAGTATATACAAGGAAAAACATGATACACACCATCAGTTTACACTACACTGAAAAACAGGGCACAACACTACTCGACACCAAGGTTACCCAATACTGTCAAGTACAAAGCATGCCGACAAACACTATTTAGTGTTACCTAATGACAAAAAGGACAAAGGAACCTGACAAGTAACCAACAGTGCAACCTGACAAAATAGAAAAGAGAGGAACCCAAAAATTGAAGGGAACCTGACAATCAGTTCAAAGAAGGAAAACCAACAGACTTTCAGTTCAACTTGACAATCAAGAACCGATAGCTAGTTACATCCTACAAAAAGTGGATCTAACTTTCCACGTCAGATAAATCACCGAAGTTTTATATTTAGCTTCTTGGTTTGTTTTAAATCCATTATGTGCAGATAAAGCAATGTAATTATTATTGTTTTTATCAATTTAACAAATTTAAAACATGCAAACTAAAAGATCAAGGTCAAGTAGTATACCTTGGATCTAGAGTTAACATTGTAATGTGTGATTCTAAAATAGGTCAAATAATTGTATAAATAGATGCTCAATCAATTGTGAAAATGTTGTTGAATGATGATTGTAGCCACTGAGAGCATCTAATGATCATATAAGAGAATTCATGTAGAAGGACAAAAAAGGATCAATTCAGTTTCAAGAACATAACACAGGCTACCGACGAGAAGGAAAATGTATTAATCAATCACTATAAGTGATATTCATATAATTTGAGCTTTAATGCATCTGTGATCAACAATTATAGATTATATACAGTCAGGTCAAACATATTTTACTCATTCTAACAAGTGTAGTACACTTAATAAATCCTTTCAAGGAAGGTGGACTTAAAAGTCCTATTGTAAATCTCTTAACTAAGTGCACACTTCATTAGTGTTGCTAAATCTCTTAACAAAGTAGATCTTAATAAGTCTCCACATTAATACTCACAACAAGGTAGATCATCATAATGGATCAATTGTAAGCCTTTACCGGCTCCCTTTCATTTTGTAGATAGTGAAGTTTTGTGGGTGCCATCCCCACCATAGTTTTTACTTCCTAACAGTAGTTTTCTGTGATATCATATCTTGTGCTATGTGTCTATTAATTTCATGAATGTTTATATAAATGTTGCATACAATTAAGTTTATGAATTAATACTACATGCATAAGAAAGAACATTAGATATGGTCGGTAATACAAAAAAGATTGTTTACTAATGATGAAAGGTGAAAAGTGTTAAAAGTTTTAGAGGTACAGATTCACCCCTCTCCTCTGAGTAATACTTCCCATTCATCCCAACAATTGGTATTAGAGCCTAGTTTCTTCTTGGAAAGCTTAAATTCTTAAGAGAAAATATCATACAATGGAGAAGTACAAACTTGATAAAAATATTGAGAAAAAAATATTGAAATTCAAATGTTCTATGAATAGTATAAAGAAGCGAGAATCAAGATGAGAGAGCAGTTGGATGAGAGAAAAGGTATGGAAAATAGGAGCAATGAAAAATATTATCAAGATGAAGAGATTCCAAATTTCTTTGAGTCTTCAGGATCAAACACAAGTAAAGCATCAGATACATTAGAAGAGAACATCACAAATCTTAAGGAGATCAATCAACATCTGACAGAGCAAATAAAGATGCTGCAAATTGGTCAAGAGACCAAGATGGTAAGAATGATTGATGTGATGAGTTTTACTAGACAAGCTGAAATAGGAAGAACACTAGCTATTGATGACAGGAGGAAGATTAAAGAGAACATAATGAATATAGAACTCATTGAAAGAGTACAGGCTATCGGTGATCTAAGAGAAGAGATTGAAAAACTAAAGCATGAGGTTAGAGTTCAACAACAACATAATGAAATTATCAGAAAGGCTAAAGAAAGAAATAAAATAATAGATGATTTTCTTGAAGGACAACGAAGAGTTAACAACAAAAAAAATCTAGGCTTTACCAAAAATGGATAATCATCAACTCAAGCCAATCCAAAGAATGTCTATGAAAATCCAAGACCAAGAAAGCTTACATGCATACATTGTGGAAAGCAAGGCCACACAACAAATGTATGTAGAGGCAAAATGAAAGGTATTCCTAAATCTACATCTTCATTCATAGGATTTTGTTATAAATTTAACATGAAAGGACATAAAGCATATGAATCTAAGTCTAAGATGGATCAACCAAACAAGGAAACCTACATGGAAAAATATTTTCCTACATGCAAAATGAATGGGCACACAAGTCTTGAATGATGGAAAAATAAAAAGGGAAGCATGGAAGCCTAAAGGTCAAAAAAACCCATATCAACCAAAGAGAATCGATAATCAGTATGTATGGGACTACAGTACATGGAAAAATTATACAGAATGTGGTAGATATGGTCGCATTGCTTCAAACTACATGAGAGCATGGACCAAAAGGTCTAGAGGCTAGACAAACCTCAGAATGACATGCTTACACTGTCATAAAGTTCATCATCTCAAGATAGACTATAGAGACCAAATGACAGAGACAAACATATATCCCAATGGAAACACCATTGAAGATATCCAGAGGGCTGGATACAAAATGTGGACAAAATCTTCAAGCAATGATGAAGCTAGACCAAGAAATGCAAATGCTGACACCCCATACAATGGAGCTAATGACATCACCACCCCCACTTAAGCTAAAAAACTAAGTATGGAACTGGACTACACCAAGTCATATTTTGCATCAGTTCCATTATACAAATTGATATATAGTCAAAATCTGCATGAATAAAGATGCATATTATCTTACTTGTTACAATTCTGATAAAAAAACCCCCATCGGTAAACACATACCAAAAATCATCGGTGAACATAAAGGATGAGCTATCTACACTTAGCAAGAATTGTCGGTCAACACATAAAATGGCTAAGTTACTAATGTAACCCAACACCCATTGGTAAGGAAGAAAAGTTATAAATTTGTTGTGACATAACACCGATACCTATGGATGAAAGTAACAATCTTAACAGCCATCCTGAGCATCCTGTCAACACTGAGAATGTTATATGAAGAGTCTTCCTGATGAACTCCGTCTTCCTGACCCGATGAGTCATTGATCATTTATGATAGACTTAGGGAAAAAGTCTATAAATACTCAATGGGAGCACTTCTTTTCTCACACATAATTTGAAAAGAAAGAGTAGAGTGAAAATAGAGTGATAAGAAAGCATTCAACAGAGTGACCTTGACTCGATCCAATGCACTCCAAATAGATCATTCACAAGTTTCACAGATTGAAGTAAGTACCAAGCACACCAAAGAACTCTATAGTCATTTTCAAGAAATCCCTAAATTTAAAATACAATGGCAACCACTTCAAGAATCGTAAAGATTAAGAATGAAAAGAAGAATGTGGTTAAGTTAATAAAGAATAGTACTTGTGTGGAGTCTAAGTACAAGATATGCCCAGGGATTACATCGCAACCCGATGAATCTGGCATATTTTTGAAAATTCCACCTAGGGTTTTGCATATAGAATACGTAAGGTCTTATATTCACTGCAAGATCACTGAAATTAGTGATCTAGAGATGGATCAATCTTACAAGAAGTTGTGTGATGCAAAAGGAAACCTAAAAGAACACAAGAATCTGCAAGTAAAAGGGATAACAAATGCCCTATATTTCCCAAAGGTTTTCAAACCCGACTGGATTAGGTTAGTTTTGAGAAGAATGCATGACCATAAGTTATGGTTGGATGAACCTAAGAAGATCACTAAGGATGTGTTACATGTTGTAATAGGTTACCCCATAACCGAAAAACCTAAGGCGCATAAGAATCCCTCTCAACCGGAAGTTGAAAAAATCACAAAAGCTATGTGGGATAATAGAGGTCTCAATATGAACACCATCACCGACGAGGAATTGAGGTTCGACGCATGTGTGATAGGTTACAAGATATTCCAGGAAAGAAGGATAAACAAAGTAGCTTCAACATCAGTAAGTACAACTTACAAAATTGTCACTAAAGGAATACAAATGGATCTATGTGACATCCTGTTGAAGTAACTTGATGAGAATATGACAACAATCAGGTCTATAGAGACAAACACATGTAAGTTTAGTTCACTTATCATGTGTATATTCTTTTACTTTCAAGAATACTTTCCTTCAGTAGGAAAAGTAAAATGGGATACTACAAATCCAGTCACATTACAGATTAGTGACCTTATCATGTCATTAGGAGATAATTTTGATTCAGTAATAACTGCATACTTCCTTGATTTCAAGTAAAAGATGATGGAAAGAGTGAGGATCCATGAGCAACTAATTTAAAAACATAGGGATAAAATATGTTTTATGGTGGATATAAATTTCACTCATATTAAACTAGTTGTACCAAGAATAGCTTGGTTAGCACCTCTTGACTATGAAATTAACATAGATCAAGAAACCAATGCAATTGATGCATTGATAAATGAGCCACTTTACAGTAAAAAACCAAGATTTGGAACTTATGAAGAGGCTAAGTCTAAGATAAAAATAGGCCTAGTAATCAAGAAGACTGTCAACAAGAAGAATAAAATGGTGAAGAATATTAAGAAGATTCTATTGGTCAATGAGGAGGAGAAAGAGAAAAAAGTGGAAATTGATGAATAGGGTACCATTGGAGAAGGAAAAGATGAGAAAAAATCAGATTCTGAGGCAACTGAATCTGATGCACCTCCACCTCCTACAAAGAAACAAAGGACAAGAAGCCAAACAAAAAAGACCGATACCATACCTCTCAAGAAAGGTCAAGAGAGGACCTATAAGAGGAACCAACAAATAGAGAAGAAAACTGTGAAACCAACACCCACCAAAAGGAGGAAAAGACTAGTCAAAACCAAAGTTGACATAGAAGATACAAAATGTGATGAGCCTGATGTAACAAAGAAATTTTTTTTCACTAGAACAATTGATGAAATTGCTGAGACAATTACTACTATTGGTACAATCACTAAGAGGAAAACTAGAAAATGGGATAAACTTGAGCCAGAGGACCAAAACAAGATACAAGATGCAATAATCAGGGCAATGGTCAACTTCAAATATGTACGAGTAGAATTTATAGGCCAAATACCCAAAGAGTTGGGTAACATAATTTCACAATAATGGTCATATTCTCTACATACTGAAAAGGAAGCAAAGGAGAGGGTACTTGTCACACTCATGCCACCAGAATCAAAGATTCAAGAGATCAAAGAATATTGCAAAATAAATCAAGCAAATTTGTAGCAAAGATTAGAGCTTACAAAGTGCTAAAAGACAAATTTATAGAGCTGGACAACATGAAAGAGGCCAAATGGAGACAACTCCTAGATCTACCTATAGTGTCAACAAGTTGTGAGTATCAATTAATTCTCACCGACACACCTCATGTAGAGGAGGAAAAAGATAAAGCAATTCCTAAGCACATTTCTCTCAATAATATTGAAGATATGGAGCCAATTGACTTAGACAAAGTCATGGATGATCTTGACATTCAAGACATCACTCACTATGAATCTGATAAGGATCCATAACAGGATGATGATGTTATTTTAATATCTCTTAAGGATCAAGAAAAGTAACAAGCATTGAAGACATGAGGGAATAAAGAAATGGATGTTGCTGATGAAATATGGCCAGACACTTCAATTATAGACATCACAGGCCTGGACCCTACTGAAAAAATACAAAAAGATGAAGATGTCACTACTCAACAAGCTAAAACCAATGAGCATGACACCACTCTAAATACAACACAGGCTAGCACTAAAGATAATATGCCAATGTTGATAAAGGCAATAAATCTGCTAGAAAGAAATGAAGAAGCTATGATAGATACAAGCATACCTGAGGACAAGGGTATTGCCAAAACAAAAGACACAACAGATGAACCAAAAGATACAACTATAGAACAAGATGCAAATGATGATCAGAAAGACAAGTCTACTAATCAAAATAAAGAAGAAGATCAACAAGTAGAAGAGGAAAATAATAAAGGAAAGAGTGAAGAAGAAAAGACAGATGAGAAGAAGAAGAAAATAGAAGAAACATCTACAGAAACACCCAAGGTTGATGGAGAGACATATTCACCAAAACAATAGGTGAACCCTGAGTAGAAAACACAAGAAGATTCATCTACAAAGCCTTCACCGAGTGCCTATGAGAAGACAAATGAACTAGCAATGGTAGTTCATACATCTTCCTCCACACAAATCTCAAGGAAGAAGAAGAGAAAGAACAAGAATCTATTCACTTTGGATGAAATAATTGAGATACCAATATGTGATCCTAAGATATCAGATCCTACTGAATTGATAAAGTATGCAAGACTTTGTGAAATAAAAGCCATGCAGGACAAGTTGAGAAAAGCCAGCAAAGAAGCAAAGGTACTTGAAGTTGCATGAGGAATAATTCAACAAATTGTACCTGATATAGATGTTGATCAAATAGCCCCCATGCTTGATCAATTAGTGGATCTCATTGATGTTATCACATCTCAGCAGATAGATGATGAGAAGGCCATGGAAGAAAGACTTGAATAGAAATATGAATTCAAGCTAGCTAAAAATATAAGCCAAGAAGTGGCACTACAAAAGGTAAAGCTTTTTGAACTAGTTAGCACAGTAGACCCAATTATTTCAGAAGCTATAACCTTGATATAGAAATTATGCATGTTAGATCAACTCACCAAGGAGTATACCGATAAGATAGCATAGATAGATGTTGATCTTCAAGCAAGTGCACAAGGTCTCACAAATAGTGAAGAGGCAATCAAATTGCACAATGAACAACTCAAGCAAGCTCAAAAGATGAGACAAGACATACAGATTGCAGAAACCAAGTTCAAAGATGAGATAAATGAGCTCCAAGCTCAACTCTTTCCAACACTCTCATTAATATAAAATCATATGATAGAGGCAAGAGTACTTATTGCCACCCCAGAAATGTATGTCTTAGACAACATTTATGATATGCATGCAAGGATTGAGCTAGAGAATATGGCACTATAACTCCTCAAAGAAAAATGGGAGAAAATGATAGAGGATATCAAGAACACCCACTCACACATTCTTGACACATTATAAGTTACACTTTTTTGACAACTTATAAGTTGTACATTTTTGTCATTAGTATCAAATAAAGGGGGACATGATGTGTACAATCAGTTAGTAAAATGGGAAATACGAAGGAGGAAATGATTTGTACAGTCAATCATTTGAAAGAGGAGAGAACAAAAAGAGGAATGTATAGTATACATGTACATATACTTATACTATACTGATGCATATAGTTAGGGGGAGTCATAGAATGACAAGGATATATACATGGTGTACATACTAAAACACTTTAGTATTATGCACATATTAGTTATTTATACTAATGTCAAAGGGGGAGATTGAAGACATTATATTTTTCCATTAGTACATACAAGGAAAAACATGATACAAACCATTGGTTTACACTACATAGAAAGATAGGGCACAACACTACCCGACACCAAGGTTACCCGATACTACCAAGTACAAAGCATCCCAAAAAACACTATTTGGTGTTACCCAATGACAAAAAGGACAAAGGAAACCAACGAGTAACCAACAGTGAAACCCAAAGAAATAGTAAAGAGAGGAACCCAATAGATGAAGGGAACCCAAAAATTAGTTCAAAGAAGGAACACCGATAGACTTTCAGTCCAACCTGATGATCAAGAACTGACAGTAAGTTACATCCCGCAAAAAGTGGATCTGACTTTCCACGTCAGATAAATCATTTAAGTTTTATATTTATCTTCTTAATTTTTTTTAAATCCATTATGTTCAGAGAAAGAAATGTAATTATTATTTTTTTTATCATTTTAACTGATTAAAAACATGCAAACTAAAAGATCAAGGTCAAGTTGTATACTTTGGATCTAGAGTTAACATTCTAATGCGTGATTCTAAAATAGGTCAAATACTTGTATAAATAGATGCTCAATAAATTGTGAACATTTTTTTTGATGATGATTTTAGCCATTGAGAGCATCTAAGTATCAGATAAGAGAATTCATGCAGAAGGACAGAAAAGGATCAATTCAGTTTCAAGAACAGAACACAAGCTACCGATGAGCAGGAAAAGGTATTAGTCAATCACTATAGGTGATATTAATATACTATGAGATTTAATGGATATTTTATCAACAATTATATATATCATACATTCTGGTCAAACATATTATACTCATTCTAACAAGTGTAGTTCACTTAAGAAATACTTTCAAGGAAAGTGGACTTAACAGTCCTATTGTAAATCTCTTAACCGAGTGCACACTTCACTAGAGTTTCTAAAGCTCTTAACATAGTAGATCTTAACAGGTCTCCACATTAATACTCCTAACAAGGTAGATCATCATAAGTGATCAATTGCAAGCATTTATGGGCTCCCTTCCATTCTGCAGATAGTAAATTTTTATGGGAGCCATCCCCAACACAATTTTTACTTCCTAACAGGAGTTTTCTGTGATATCATAACTTGGGTTATTTGTCTATTAATTTCATGACTATTTCTATGAATTTTGCATACAATTAAGTTTATGAATTAATACTACACACATAAGAAAGAACATTAGATATGGTCAATAATACAATAAAGATATTTTACTAATGATTAAAGGTGAAAAGTGTTAAAAGTTTTAGAGGTACTGATTCACCCCTCCCCTCTCAGTACTACTTCCCATTAATCCCAACATTTTCTCTGTCATACATATTTAAAAATTCCATTACCAATTCTGGGCACGGAGTCACCTCAGGAAAACTAGTGGCTTCTAACAATCCGCTTTCTGTAATCCAAGCAGCCATGGACCCTTCTTTTTGCATTTCTCAACCAATGAAGATTTTCCCCTATGTCTTCATCTACTAGGGCAGAATCTCTCATATCAGGGAGGCAACTACTAATGGGAGAAAAAAAATTCTCCTTTACAAAATTCACCTTCGGGTTTAAAATATTCAGACTAAAAGGGGCTAACCTCAAAAGATAAATGAAGAAACTATAACATGAAAAAGACCCAAAATCTTTCCACCTGAACAAACTATCTTAATATTCAAAGAAAAACACTAAATTTTTTTCTATGAAATCACTGTACTTGGCTCCTAGATCTTTCAATTAACTTTCTTCTCTCCTTCTTGAGTTACTGCTTCCAGTCAGTTTATTTCAAAAATAAAAGAGCCGAGGAAAGAAATTTAATACCTGCTCGCTTCATTTGCCTTAATTTGTAATTATGAGTGCCTAAAAAAGCTTAATCATTCCATGCATATTTTAATGCAGATGTCTAATCACCATGCTTCAAATCTTCTTTATTTGCGCTTAAGCTGATATAGAATCATTCCAACTATCTTTTTGAACACTTCTTGTAGATATGGGAATATTTGACACAGGCCGCTTGATACTATCAATTCTTGCACTTCAAAAAATGAACTTTGAACCATAAAATATGGGGTTCAAATTTCATAGTTTGTAAAGTCTCAAATAATTTTATGCACTTCGCAACTAAAGTGGCTCACATGCATGTTGCACAAAAGCATTTGAACTTTGAACCGAAAAAGACAAGTTCAAAATTTAATATTATGAAGACACATGACATCGGGCAAGTGAGGTGTATGACAAGAAGCTGATGGGTGAAGTGTGAATTAAATATTTAACTTTGAACTATGAAATGGGAGTTCAAGATTCAAATTTCAATGTACGATTGACAATTTACACCGTAATGAAGACTCATTTTCTTCGACACAAAAAAGGACAAAAATCACTTAAGTAACACTGACAAGGTGCAAATTGAACTTTGAACTTTGAACCGCCAGGTTTAAGGTTCAAAATTCAATATGCAATCAACAATATACAAGACATATCTTACTCAAGAGTTTACATAGGATAATTTTTGACCTGCAATAGGTGGCTCCAATTGGGCATTAGGACCATGAGGGACTAAATAATGGAACTCAAAATATTTGGTTTTGTAGAAAACTAGGCTGACTAACAAGCACAAACTAAAGCCTACAACACAATAAAACTTATGTACATGAAAACACTAAATTCTTACAATTCATAAAGCTTGAGATCTTTCCCATTAAAGGACAAGGGCATTTTGGTTCCATCAGCATACCTTAATTTGAAGGAATTGGGTCCAAATTCTTGGTTGATCTCAAAGGGGCCCTTCCACAATAGTTCAAATTTTCTGTGAGCACCATGAGGTTCCCTCCTCTTATACCACAGTAAAATCTTATATCCTTCCATGAATTTTTGAAGCTAGGATTTTTTGTCAAAAATTTGATTTACCTTGGCTTGATGACTAGTAATATGATCAACAATATTTTCTTGTTCCTCTTTGATTATATTCAAATACATGACCCTCTTTTCTAAAGCACTATGAAATTTTTGATCTTCAATTATTTTTTGTATTTTAGCCACTGCCAGCTCCAAAGGGAGAGAAAGTTGGGCCTCCATGCCATATAATAATTCAAAAATAGTTATCCCTATGGCTCACTTCAGAGATGTGCGATCTTCTCACAAAGATTCATATAGTCTTTTGTGCCAATCTCAAGCATTGTCATTAACAATATTTTTCATTATGGAAATTAAATTCTTACTGGTAGATTCAGCCTGCCCATTGTCTTGGGAAAATAATTAGAAGAGTGTGACAGCTGAATCTCATTGTTAGAACAAAACAACTACATTTCATGAGAAGATATTTTTTTTGCATTATCTACTACTATCTATGTGGGAATCCCAAACCTTACCAAATTATTTTCTTTCAGAAATGAATATACCACCTTTGATGTAGTTTTCCTCACAGGGATATGTTCTACCCACTTTGTAAAGTAATATGTATTTATCAAAATATGGGTATGACTAGCACCTGATGGGGGATGGATTGGACCTATAAAATTAGGGCCCCACTACTTGAATGGTTCTTCTATGACTAAAGGTCTTAATGGTAAAGCTACTAAATGTGGTTTTCTAGAAAATAACTTACATTTTTCACATTGTGCCACCCATTTATACACATATTTTATCATCCCAGGCCAATAATAATAGTTCCTTAATATCTTGAACATTGTAACTGTAGATAAAAAATTCCCACCACGACCTTAATTATGGAAATATTGCAGTAACTTATTTTTTTGATCCTCGTCTACACACCTGAGAAACATCCAATCTAGGCCTCTTTTGTATAAGATATCATCAACTATAACATATTTGGACACTTTTAGTTTTATATTCCTCTGTTCATTTGTTTTTAGGTGATTAGGTCACTCTCCATAGGTCAATTAATAAGCTACATTTGAGAACCATGCATCTTTTAGCCCTGTAAACAAAGACAAAGGAATCTGGTCACTAGATTCTACATCATTTTTTGTAATTAATATACAAAGACCTTGACCTCTCACCAATTTGGTAGGTTTGATTTCCAAATCAAACTCTTGTACCTTTTCTACCCAAGTTGATCTATTATTCATGGACACCTCCTATTGGGTTAGAATTATCTTAACAACATTATTTAAAACATAAACTGTAGAATGAGAATGAAGAATATAGTACCAGAATTGTTTAACAACTTTTACCATCGTAAAGGCTTTCTTTTCAGTAGAAGAGTACTTCAATTAATGTTTATTTAATGGTATCTCATAAATGAAATGGGAACATATTCACCAACCTCATTCCTTTGTAATAGAACACCAGACATGGTGTGCTCAAAAGCGTAAAAGTATATTAAAAAATCTTTCCCAAAATCTGGATGAGCAAGAACTGTGGCTAGAGAAATTGCATTCTTAACCTCATCAAAAGACTTCTTGGCTTCATCATTCCATCTGAAAGTTTATTTTTTTCTTAGTATACCAACCATGGGTCTTGTTGTCTCTGATAATTCTGCCAAAAATCTCCTCTAGAAATTGATATTTCCAAAGAAAGATCATATCCCATTTCTGTTGGAAGGAAAACATAATTTTGGAATTGCTTCCACTATTTATTGGTCAATTTTAACTCCTTCCTTTCACACTATATGACCTAGTAATTTTCCTTCAATTACACAAACGATAGACTTCTTCGAATTGAGTGATATTCCTTTATCTCTATAATTCTGAATGATAAGCCTCAAATATTTTAGATGTTTCTTTCTTTCCCTGGAGAACATTATGATATCATTGAGATACACCAAAATTACTTTATTTATCAAGTGACCAAAAGACAAATTAATGGCCCATTCAAAAGTGGCACCTGCATTAATAAGGCCAAAAGTCATTCGACTGTATGCAAACGTGCCCCAAGGAGTGGTGAATGATGTTTTATGCTGTTCATCAGGAGCCACACTGATCTTGTTGTATTTCAAGAATCCCTCTAGCATAGGCATCATCTTAGATCCTGCTACAATTTGCAAAATGTGATCCATGTTAGGCTTGATAAAATTATCTTTTAGGCTAGATTTATTTAGATTTCTAAAATCAACACAGATTTGAATCTCCCCATTTTTCTTTTGCTCTATTTTTGCCACCCAAGTAGAATGAGGGATTGGATAAATTATTCAATCTTTAATAATTTTATCCACCTCTCTGAAAATGGCATCTTCTATTTTGGGATTGCAATTTCTCAACTTTTGCATGAATGGTTTTGATACAAGTTTCAAGGGAATATGATGTTGAAATTGTCCTTTCCTGAAATACTTTAGTTCTTCATATGACCAAGTTAATACATCCTTGAAATCCTTTAACAACTTTGTTAATATGGTTTTCTCGCCAGGGTTGCAACTTGTGCCCAAATTCACAAATCTAGGGTCTTCATTACTCACAATATTTATTCTTTCAACATTGTTGGATTGTTTGATGCTGGTTTAATTGACTTGACTAATAAAGAAATCGTTGTGATCAAAAAAACTCTCCTCCATCACAAGGCCCTTATGGATATGATTTCCTTTCAATTGAATAATATCTTCTTTTTGGTTAACTTCCTCGTCGACACAAAATTCTCGACATTTGAAATCTGATCCCTAGAAGAACACCAAAGAGAACTTCTCAATACCTTGAAGGAATGTCAACACGTGAGCATCATAACTGAATACTTGCCAATAATTAGCATTATCAAGTATGTTGGGATGATGAAAAATCTCTATGCTATAGTTATTATTATCAAATTCAAGATGAGGAATTAGTAGTGCTGCAGAACCAGCCAAAACATTCGCTCTAGAATTCCATTCCCTAGGAACTGCGTCAATTGAAAATGCTTCAAACCCTTCAATTTCATCCCAGACTCTATTTTGGTAGTGTTTCATCCTTTCAATTCTTAGTGCATACATCCCTCTTACCTAATTCATGATCAACTCTACATCACCTTTTGATTTCAATATCTTAATACCTTTCATTTTTTCTTCTTTAATTCCAAGTAGTAATGCTTCATACTCGGTTGTGTTATTAGTGTTCTTAAACTCTAGCTTAAAAGTAAAAGGCAATTTTTCTTTAGATGGAGATATTAAAACCACCCCTACGCCAGAACCTATAGAGGACCAACTTCCATTGAATTCAATTGTCCATAGCCCATCATTATTTGATCATTTTAGATCTACAATATAAACTTCAGGTAAAATTACGTAATTAGCAAAGTTAGTCTCTTGATACAAAATATGAGACCTAGGGTCCTCGAAAGGAAACATGCTATACTTTGATTTGGTTTCAGGATGCAAAATAACCTTTTGGTTTCCAATGGGGATAATTTCATTTGACCAATCCAACTTGATTTAACAACCTAGGTCTGTTAGAATAACTTAGAGGGGGGGGGGGTTGAATCAGTGGCCTCAAAAATATTCCAATAAATCAACCCCAAAACTTAGTACCACAATTATAATCCTCTAGTTATCTTCAGTCTTACAAGATGTATGCCTTGAAATAATCTTATCAAATAACTACTTCTCAGAGTTCACTGTTAGACCTTATTCTTAAGCATTACCGAATATAAGTCTATCATTTACCAAAATACAATAAATAACTCAGTGTTTACCGATCAATCCTATTTTATTAATGTGTAAAGAAAAAAAATGAAAGCAATGACTCATAAAAACATTTGACACATGGATTTTTAACATGGAAACCCTATTAAGGGAAAAACCACTTGGGACCGGTAACCCAAAATTTTCACTCTTCTAAAGTGAGCTCAAAGAAGAGCCAACCATGTTAAAGGTTACAGACACACTATTAAGTGTGACCTTGTTAGAGGATTTATCACTAACAGTTAATCACTTGATATCTAAATAAACCTTTTGATACTCCTTGGGATGTATCTCAATATATAAAGGATTTGTTTAGATCTTGCTCGGTTAAGAGACTTTTCTAATCTAATGGTTAAACTAAAACAATATATGATCTGTTCATACATACAACTTAGGCTTGCAAATTTTTAGATCTATTCTAAGCTCATAATACCTTTCTGATCAATTTTTCTTTTCAATACCTTTTCTCTACTTTTTTCTGCTCAGTGTTGCTATGCTTCTCTGTTGCTCAGTGTCTGCAGAAATATTAGCTCTATTCTCTAGCTTGATTGAATAAGTTTGATGAAGTCTTTCTTCACCAGTTTCTCTTCAGCATCATTTTCTCTATTCACTCCCCTAATTCATAATGAATTATCTTGTCTCTTTATAGACATGATTTCACCCTTTCTAAGTCCTTGACTTTCTTACTCTTAATGTGATCGACGATTCTCACCTTTCTTTCTTTAAAGCTTTACTTTAGTTTTATCTTGTAGATATCTTCTTGACAACTAGAATAAAATAGCTTTAAAACTCTAGCTTATCTCTAGATTTTAATTTTTTGATGAAAACAATGTAATCAACTAGTTAACTCCTTCTTTAGCTCTTGTTAGCTAAGTCTTTTTTCAGTTTTAAAGTTCGGTTCTTTCCGATGTTTAACTCCTTGTTAGCTTAGTCTTGACTTCAGTTGTCATCGGGCATCTCTGTCCATCGGGGTTGTCTATCTGTTCGGTAACACTATTTTTCTCCTTGTCGATAATTCTTGCTCAAGTTTCTTGCTCGGGTATCACTGAGACTTTTCTCTTGGGTTTCTCTATCTATCGGTGTGCACTATCTATCGATGTCTATTGTCACTTTAGTGAATACTAAAATTTTATTCATTAGTAATAGAATAACCTTTATCTCTCTAGTTCTTTGAATTCTTTGATATTATGTATACAACCAATCAGATTATATCAAGTTGACATCAATGATAATACAACACATTAACTGATTTAATATCTTGCATTAACTTTGTGCATCTCGATGATCATCAACTTAACATATTCAAACATTCAATCAGTTATGGTTCATCAACCTCTCCCTTTGGCATTGATGGAAGCACACTACATACTACTAATACAATACAAAATATATTAGTTGTAGTTCATCAATCTACCAAAATTATTTTTCTATAACCAATACAAATGTATGGCTCTTGATAAGCTCTTCTAGCTTAGATTTGTTTCTTGCAGAGTACTCTCTTCCCCTCATTGGATAGATGTAGCAACTTCTGACTCTCTCTCTCCCTTTTCTATAACTTCTATTTCTTTGATGTGTTCTCTCCCTTTGACTGTTCCTCTCCTTGATCACCTCTTTTTCTTTTGACAACAATATGTTTCATAGAATACTTCTCTCCCTTAGAATGTATTCTCTCCCTCATGATGTTCTTTACTTTGATGGATATTTAATATCGATATAATCTCTCCCCTAATTTATCTCTCCATCACAAGTTACATCTCTCCCATCTGGATATTATCTCCCTTACAAGTTGCGTCTCTCCCTTTGACAACAATGCCAAATTCATATCTCTTTATATAATATATTCCTTGAATTTCCTTTCCATCAACAACATAGCTCTGTATTAGCCAAAATTATCTTTGGTGTTCAGTGTAGATAAGTACCTTGTTGTGTATAGATGTATCTTTGCAGTCCATTTCTTTTCTTGCATCAACATGAATGATCTTTTGACTTTGTATAGGCTGATGCAACATCTTAGTGAGCTTAGTGACCAATAGACAAGGGTCGAACCCCTAGCCTCTTTCTCAGGTACTCAAATGTATCTTTAGGAAATGGCTTGGTGAATATGTCTGCTAATTGTTCGTTGGATTGAAAATATTCCAGTATCACCTCTTTCTATTGTACTTTCTCTCTTAGGTAATGATACTTGATAGTAATATGCTTAATATTAACATGCATGAATGGGTTCTTTGAGATGTTTATTACACTGGTATTATCACAATAGATAATCACTGGTTCAGGAATTTTCATATTCATACCCTCCAATAATTGTTTGATCCATGCAATATTTGAGCAATTTGCAGCAGTACCCACATATTCTACTTCTACAGTAGATTGTGAGATGTATCCTTGCTTCTTATTGATCCATGTGACAAGTTTGTCACCCATGAAGAATGATGCTCTAGTTGCGCTCTTCTTGTTATCTAAGTTTCCAGCCCAATCAGCATATGTATAGACTTGAAGCTCAAATTTGCCTTTTTGTTATACCAAAGACCATAGTCCTCGGTAATCTTTAGATATCTTAGAATTCTCTTGATAGAAGTCATGTGTGATTCCTTGGGGTTAGTAGAGAATCTAGCAACTATTCCAACTACATGTCCAATATATGGTCTAGTATGAACAACATATGTTAGTTTTCCAATCATTGATCTATATAGAGTCTAATTTACCTCGTTTCACTTATCTTCCTTTTTTAGCTTACATCCAATTTCCATAGGTGTTCCAACTAGTTTGGAACCTTCCATCTTGAATATTTTGAGAACTTCCTTGATGTATTTGTATTGCGTGATATATATGCCTGCATCTTGTTCAAGAATCTGTAGACTAAGAAATAATTTGATCTCCCCAAACATAGACATTTCAAACTCTTTTCTCATTTCATTAGCAAAAGATTTACATAACATATCATTACCACAAAATATGATATCATCAACAAATATTTTAGAAATCAAAATATTATCATTAGAATCATCTTTTAAATATAGATTATTGTTTTCACTTGTTCTTACAAATCCAATTCTTATGAGATAGGAGTGAAGTCTTTCATACTAGGCTCTCAGTGCTTTTTTGAATCCATACAAGGATTTGTGTAGTCTACATACCATGTTTCCCTTTTCAGGATCAAAAAACCATTTTGGTTGTTTAATGTATACCTCTTCTTCTAGTATTCCATTTAGGAATGCAGATTTGACATCCATTTGGTATACCTTGAGTCCTTTGTATGCAACATAAGAAAGTAAAATTCTTACTCCTAGTCTAGCAATGGGTGTAAAGGTTTCTCCACAATCAATACCTTGTTCTTGTGTATACCCCTTGCATACTAACCTTTCTATGTTCCTTGTGACTTCTCCATTCTCATTCAGCTTGTTTCTGAATATCCATTTGGTACCGATGATATTCTTGTCATCAGGTCTCGGCACTAGTGTGCATGTCTTGTTATTCTCAACCTGGTCTATCTCTTCATTCATAGAACTAGCCCATTCTTCATTTTCAAGTGTAGTATTAATAGATTTAGGCTCAAATTCACAAATTAAAAATATGGTGTTTAGTGACTTACTTCTTGTTCTCATTCCAGCCTTCTTGTCTCCTATGATCTAGTTCTATAGATGGTGTCTTCTAACATACCTGGAAAGTATTGGTTCAACACTTTGTTCATCATTTTGGGCATCATTTTTACCTTCATTTTCATCTCCATCACTCGGTACATCATCTTGAGCAATTTCCTGATTTTTGGTATTTGTAGCTTGATGCTCGGGTGCATTGTTCTATTGCTTGGGAGTGATACACTCTTGCTTGGGCAGAGTGTCAGGTTCTTCATTGTAGACAAACCTGTTGTAGTATTATGGTTCTTTTCTTCTTTCCTCATCATTTTTCTCTGCATATTCATCTATTTTGACATTTTCACTTTCAATGATTTTATTAGAGGACTTGTTAAGACATTTATAAGCCTTACTTTCGGTGGAATACCCTAGAAATATTTCTTCTTCATTTTTGGAGTCAATCTTTCGATTTCTATCATCTTTCAAAATATAACATTGACTTCCAAAAATTTTCAAGTAACTTACATTGGGTGTGTATCCCTTCCATAGCTCATAGGGTATCTTCTTGGTGTCTTTCTTCAATTGAACTCTGTTCAATGTGTAGACAATAGTACTGACAGCTTCCCTCTAGAAATTTTGTGTGATCCCTTTATCTATAATCATTTTTCTTGCACAATCAACAATGGATCTATTTCTTCTTTCAACAATCTAATTTTGTTGTGGTTTTCTTGGTGCAAAAAAATATCTTTTAATTCCATGCTCATTGTAGAAGTTAGTGAATTCATCAAAAATAAATTCCCCTCCTCTATCTGATCATAAGCATTTCAATTCCTTACCACTTTTTTTATACTATATCTTTATACCATTTAAACATCTTGAATGCTTCTGATTTTTCTTGTAAGAACATAATTGTCATCATTCTAGAGTAATTATCAACAAAAAGAATGAAATATCTATCACCATAGTAACTCTTTGGTCTCATGGGTCCACATAGATCAATATGGACTAATTCTAGAATAGAATTAGATATAAGGGTTTTTCTCTTGAAACTAGACTTTGTAATTTTACCCTTTTGACAATTCTTACACATGATATGGTCGGGCTTTGACATGCTCAGTAAGCCTCTTACTTTCCTTTTATTTATTATCATAATCATGTTGTCAAAATTCACATGGAATAGTCTCTTTTTCCACAACCATATGTCTTAATTTCTAGTCATTAAACAAGTGGTGTTAATATCATCAAGATAAAATAGGTTGCCTTTTGTATAATCACTAGTTCTGATCAACCTTCCTAATTAATTGAAGATCTTTGCCTCCTTATTCTCAAATCCTACTTGGTGACCTGTGTTATTCAGCTGTGAAACACTCAATAGATTTTAATTAATTCCATTTACCCGGTATGCATTTTCACATCTGATCAAATTATTTAGCATTATGGTTTCTTTACCTTCAACTGTACAAGGTTAGTCATTACCCATTTTTACTGATCCACCATTGTAATGCTCAAAAGTTTCAAATGTTTCTTTGTCACCGGTCATGTGGTGGGTTTAGCCACTATCTGTAACCCAAAAATCATTCTTACTAACCTTAGATATGAGTGTAGTCTCAACATACCTTTACTCTTTGTCTTAATCATCCTTCATGGCTACAAATACTATCTCAATGTCTTCATCAGATTCGGTGTTAGTATCTCACGCTTTGTTCTAAGACAAGTAACAAGATTTCTTCCCTTTGTCCTTGTAGTCTTGGGTATATCTTCTGTCAAACTGTCAGTTTCTTTAGTAATCTCTTTTATCACCTCTATCAACTTATTTTGATATGATCTGTCACTGTTTCTGTCTTCTTTTCTTTTGTTAAGCCATGTAGCAACAAAGTCTCCAATCTCTTTACAATTAATACATACAAGTGGTAATTTACCTTTGTATCTACCTTTGCCTCTCTGCAATAATTCATTCATTAGTGATTCAATCTCATCAAGTCCTTGGTCATCACTATCACTTTCACTATCATTCTTGATAGTGTACTTATGAATTGACTTACCTTTTTTTAAAGAATATTTGAATGCAAAATCTATAGATAGTAAGACACTATTGTCAAAGGTATTCATCTCAAATGAAATTAGTCTACTCATAGGACTATCTAGAGTAACATTATTGTTTTCTACAACTCTCATTTATTCTATGGAAGATACTCTAATAACATATACATACAGTAAGGTTCTTAGAATTTTACTTACCACTATCTCTTCTTCAAGTACACCTCCAACTTCCCAGATAGCGTTGACTACCTCTTTGATTCTATAGCTATATTGAGTGATATTTTCTCCTTCTTTCATCCTTAGGTCATCAAACCTTCCTCTTAGGATTCTACCTTAGCTCTTAGTACATTAGCATCTCCTCCATGTACTAGCTTCAATTTGTCCCATATTTGCTTTGCAGAGGTGCAGGTTTTGACATCTTCAAATTTAGCATCAATGAGTGACGAATCAAGCTCTATCATCATGCAATTGTGCTAATGATTTTCTCTCAATTGATCAAGTGTGTGAGGTCCTGTAGGCAAAACATATTTAATATCCAAGTATTGAGTAACATTATTTCCAATACCTGATAGGTGGAGTTTTATCCTACTTTTCCATGATGCAAAGTTATCTTTGTTCAACTTGGGCACATCTCATTTTCTCATCTTGTGATCTTTTTCTTAGGTCTTGAAACCTTCCTACTAAGAACACAAGCTCTAATACCAATTGTTGGAATAACTGAGAGGGGGGAAGGGGGGGTGAATCAGCGGCCTCAAGAATATTCTAATAAATCAACCCAAAAACCTAGTACCAGAATTAGAAGCCTCTAGTTCTCTTCAGTCCTACAAGAGGTATGCCTTGAAATAATCTTATCAATAACTACAACTTGGAGTTCACTTTTAAACCATTTTATTAAGCTTTACCAAATAGTAGTCTATCATTTACCAAAATACAGTAAATAACTTAGTTAAATCGATCAGATTTCCACAATCCATTGAGTTTATAGCTAGATTTCTGGTTTTGATTGTGTGTGTTTTTAAGCATCAACGTTTTGGATCACACTCCGTGATCCATCATCAGGATGAGAGAACAATAAGGAGAAAATAATAAGCAGCAGACTTAGCCTCACTCAAAGGATAAAAAGGAAGGGCTAGGGGGAAAGAAGGCATGGAAAGCAAGGGGAAAAGAATAAAAATAAGAATAAAAGACTACCAAGGGGAAAAAAAGGAAACAATAAAAATTGAAAATAACTTAGTGTTTACCGATCAATCCTGTTTTAGTAATGTGTAAAGAAAAATATTAAAGAAATGACTCATAAACACATTTGACACATGGATTTTTAACGTGGAAATCCTGTTAAGAGAAAAACAACTTGGGATCGGCAACCTAAAATTTTCAGTCTTCTAAAGTGATCTTGGTGAAGAGCCAACCTTGTTAAAGGTTACAAACACACTGTTAAGTGTGACCTTGTTAGAGGATTTATCACTAACAATTAATCACTTGATATTTGGAATTTCACTATGCTATCTTCATGAATTAACCTTTTGATACTCCTTGGGATGTATCTCAATATATAAAGGATTTTTTTAGATCCTACTCAGTTAAGAGACTTTTCTTATCCAATGGTTAAACTGAAACAATATATGATCCATTCATACATACAACTTAGACTTGCAGATTTTCAGATCTATTACAAGCTCATAATACCTTTCTAATCAATGTTTCTTTTCAATACCTTTTCTCCACTTCTTTCTTCTCAATGATCATGTGCTTCTGTGTTGCTCAGTGTCCGTAGAAATATTAGCTTTGTTCTTTAGCTTGATTGATCAGGTCTGAATGAAGTCTTTCTTCACCAGTTTCTCTTCAACGTCCTTTTCTCTATTCACTCTCCTAATTCATAAAGAATTCCCTTTTCTCTTTATAGACATGATTTCACCATTTCTAAGTCCTTGACTTTCTTGTTCTTGGTGTGATCTGCAATTCTCGCCTTTCTTTCTTTAAAGCTTTACTTCAATTTTATCTCGTAGATATCTTCTTAACAATTAGAATAAAATAGCTTAATAACTCTAGCTTATCTCTAGCTTTTAAATTTTCAATGAAAAGAATGTAAGCAACCATTTAACTCCGTCTTTATCTCTTGTTAGCTAAGTCTTTTGTCATTTATGAACTTTAGTTCTTTTTGGTGTTTAACTCCTTGTTAGCTCAGTCTTGACTTTAGTTTTCCTCAGGCATCTTTGTCCGTCGGGGTTGTCTATCCATCGGGTAACACTGTGGTTCTACTCATCGATAATGCTTTCTCGGGTTTATTGCTCAGGTATCACTAAGATTTTTCTCTTGGGTTTCTCTATCTATCTGTTTGCACTGTCCATTGGTGTTTGTTGTCGCTTTAGCGAATACTCAACTTTTATGCATTACTCATAGCATAACCTTTATCTCTTTGGTTTTTTGAAGTCTTTGACATTATGTATACAACCAATCAGATTATATCAAGTTGAAATCAATGATAATATAACAAATCAACTGATTTAATGTCTTTCATTAACTTTCTGTAGCTCGCTGATCATCAACTTAACATCTTCAAACATTCAATAAGTTATGGTTCATCAAGGTCTCTACAAAAGGTTATTCTTAATAACATGTCATAACTGGTAGGTATGTCAGTGACTAAGATGGTGAATTTTAACCTCTTATTTGGAAAGCCAGCTAATGAAACCTGTGCATCCTTAATTTGACCAAGTAAGGGAGCCTATTTAGACTCCATTGAATAACATTTACCAAAAGTTTTGGTTAAAGTTAAGTCAAGGGATTTTTCTATAGAAGAGGGCATAATATTATCTAAATCCCTAGAGTCCATAATACAACTATTGATCTTGTGACCATGAATAAATAATAATACATAAAAAGGTTCTAGCTTTTCTATTACATGAGAAGGCTCTGAGAATCACAAGTTAATGATAGGTTCTTTGATTTCAGATGGACTTGGGTTAAGGTCCAAAGGAATCTCATGAGTAGATATAACATTTTTTTGACTAGTTGTAACTCCAGAAGGAGAACCTTTTACATAATCTACTAATTTATCTAACTCACCAGGATTTAACCTCAAATACTCAGTAGGAGAAAACTAGATTTTAGAAGACTTATAGAAATCAATAAAATCAAAGGTAGATTCAGGGTCTTATTTTTTAAGAATATTTACCTATGTAATGTGTTTCCTTCTACCTTTGAGCTATTTCCAACTTGATTCATCTGCTCTTTATCCTTCTTATTTTGGAATGGACATGAAAACCTATTATTAACTTTTCCACCTTGCTGACCTCTAGTAAGAACTGAATAGGAAGGGTCCTCTAGAGTGAATAGAATATCACCACTATAGTCTGAATCAGATTCATACTCCAAGTAGTAACTTTCAGAGTCGCCAGGTCCTCTAGAGTTCTTTTTATTAATTGGGATTTCTTGAATGGTCTCTTTGTTGGCTTCCATTTGTTTGTACCACACCATTTCAGGGCATGTGTCTCCATCATTTTCATCAGTCAAATGAAAGATGCACATCTTACTTCTAGTAAGAAGAGGTTCAATTTGAAGCCTTTGTTGGTTTGGCAAGGCATTAAATTGTTTCCCATAATTTCCTATTCACTGGTTCGGGTATCTACAAGGAATATCCTTATATGGAATGGTTGCTGACTTAGGTAATTTCCTTTTAATAGCTATCATATCATTAATCATCCTCTATAGCACTAGGTCTCTAGAACCAGAGGTAGATGCTTGATTAGCCGATGTATGAACTTCTTGTTTCTATTTTCCTGCTATTATTAAATCATCTTCAAGCTCTACTGCCAAGCGTTGAGCTACAGCTAAATCTGCAACTCTATCTCATCTCACCTAAAAAATTATGTTAGGTGACATGGAATTGACAAAGAAACCCTTTTGGTTCTCATCATTAGGTCTCTTGGCATTAGGGATTTGATAGAGAATCTTGTTGAATTTTTCTACAAATTCTCTCATTGGTTCATGCATTTCCTTTTTTGGTTGGGATAATTGGAGTAGGAATGAATGTTCATCTTTCGTAGATTTGAAACATGACCCAAAGGTGATTTTCATAGAATTCCAATTACTAAATGACCATTCAGTAAATTATAGAAATAATCAACAACTAATTCGGTAAGGGTTTGCACAAATAACCTGACTACCACATCCTCATATTGAATAGCCAAGACTCCACAAGTAGTGTTAAAAGCATTTAAGTGATCATCTACAAAGACCTTTCCATTACCATAAAATGTGGGGAAGATATCTCTAGCTCCCTTTGGTAAGGTATTATTTCCTCCTACATTCAAAGGACCAACTGCCGCCCCCAAGGTTGTGCCATTACGAAGTTTGGAAAGATTGTTAAAATAGGCGGGACTTAGATTCTAGATAATGTTAAGGCTTTCCAATTATGGGAATGTAAAGATGCACCAAGAGAAAATTTAGGTGGAGAGGATGGTATTCTCTTTTATTTCTTCTTAGGAGTATACGTAGTTGGAAAATGAAGGTTCTGTAACCCTTGGTAAATTCTATCGAATATACCCTCCCTTCTTTGGGATCTGGTGTAAGGACGTAAATCTAGTTTTTCGGGTTTTAAGGGCCTTGAGCTGACCTATCTACCATAGTGACCTCTTGATATATAGAAATTCCCCTTAGCCACTCTTAAATTTCTTCTTCTTCCTCTATCACTAGATGGACCTGTTGATATTGCTGGTTACTTATTTTTGACCTCTAGGACAAAGTGTTAAGATCAGAAATGATATCCTCCTGAGTAGAAAATGCAAGTCAGGTTGTAAGACTGGAGGGATTTCTTTTTGGTCGGGCATTACATCAACAAGAAATACCAAAACTTATTCTATTACAGAAGAAAAACTACATATTGATTTCTTGACAACATACTCCCCAGCGGAGTCACCAAAAATCTATTAGTGAATAGATTTTCCTTCTCTAGCAATAAATGAATGAAATGACTCTTGAACCCAAATTCAAAAAGAAAATTATCACTGACAGTTGATTCAGTCTCTCAAGACTAAACTCTCAGCTTCTAAGGAGCAGCTACCTTCTACAAATATTTATCTTTATAACCTTTATTATAAAAGAATAAAAATAGGGAATACTTTTTACTAGAAAGCATGAAAGGACAACAACATTCTATCATAAAATTATAATAAAAATATTTTTAAAAGATTCAGATATCAAATCCAACTAACTCTAATCTAAGAAGATAAGTTTTACAAAGGTTGATTCAATCTTGTGTCACAATTTGAAAGATAACTAATGAAAACTGAGGAACATACACAAACAGACTAAAGTAGCATAATATTCAACTCCAACTAAAACTAAATTCATGCATCCATCAACCAAATGATTGAATAAAAACATTTTAATCTACTATAAACGAACTGATATTATATATATGTACATCAAAATTCTTCATAGTATAAAGTAGAAAAAATTCCAAAAAAATAAGATAGTATAATAATAATTTTTCAGAACGAGAGAATCGACCCACAAAAGGTCATAAAAAATAGTATATAAAGCCATGCAGGGCTATTTAGTTTTAGTAACCAACTATCCATAGAAATATCTTAACTAAAATTAAACTATGAAGATAAACCTTTCCAACCAAAACTAATTAACTGATTTGGTTCTTTTTAACTCCATTTTCATCTGAATTCTTGGTGGCATCCCGTGAAGCACTTCATTCCTTAAATGTTGTCACAAAGCTTTCCATCATCTCCTATTTTGACATGACAACCGTCTCAAACCTCTATTCCCAAATATCTTTACAATTTTTTATATGTTTGAGCTTGTCTATGAGCGACTTCATCCTCTCGCAGCGAATGACCACAAATGATTCCACCCGAGTGATTATTGTAATGTCTTTTAATTCTATTTCTTTATTTTTTTTCAAACCTTTCATTGTCTTTTCAAAAGAAGATAGTATTTTACCCATATCAGCTTCAATTTCTATTTCATTCCCAATTAGCTTTCTCAAACAATCGATCTAGGTATTCATGACCTCTTTAACACAACTTAGTGTTTGGCTAACGTAAGTGGATTTTTCAATCACCTGTTCATAAAGTGAGCCTTTCCACTCCATATTAGCCTTAGTCATGAACAATGAATTATTTTCTATGCTAGGAACTACCTTTTATGCAAGGAACTTGTCTATGCCATAGGTATAGAATTCTTCCATGTTTATTATTTTAGTCTCTAGTCAATCCCTCTCTTTGTGCCATGTTTCAACCTTTCTTTCTATGGTTGTAATCAAACTGCTGGACCTTTTAGATAGATCTTCAAATTTATAAGCAAACTCAGTGATTTCTTTGATGAATTTCTTCATCCAACTAAAGAAATTCCTAGACATTGACCTTTATTTATGAGCCTAATCAAGAAACTTTTGGTTCTCTTGAGACTTAACATCAAAGTTAATTGGGACCATGGACATGGGTTGAGGTATAGGGATTTTTAGCTATTGGATATACTCTACCATTCCATTGAGCACTTCTTTCAATTTTACTTTGCCCTCTACATATTTCCACACCTTGTGGTTGATATTTTTTTTGGCTGAATTTAGGATCTTCAAATCGGAAGCCCTTATAGCTAAGCCCAGGTCTATTTTCACTACAATAAAGTCCTTCTTAGTGACTTCTTCATCAGTCTTATCATAATTTAGCTTAAAAAATTCTGCAACCTAATGGCTAGTTTGTGGATATCCATCCAACATGTCCTTTGTCTTTGTCTTTCTGGTCCTTGGAGTTTTTTTCCCAAATATTTGCTTACCAAGTCTCCTATAGGGGTTGAGACTAGAATAATGTTCCTTTTCTTACTTACTGATAACTCCAGCCAATTCAGAGATTTTGGGGTGGAGATGCCTACTGGAGACTGGGTGGAGATTCTATTTGGCACTGCTAAAGCATGTTGGCCTACACACTTATTCTATCATTTAGTCTCAAGAGTATTTACTAAAGTACTATCCATCTTGGGTCTTGCTTGGGCTTATGTGTTGCCTTCCTAATTTTTTGGATTAAGTTCAATGTAAGCATCTTTACTAGACTATTCTTTTCTTTTTCTTTGTGCCCTCGTGACTCTCAGAAGTTTTTCAAGAGTTTCTACATGATCTTTTGGGAGGATTACTGCTTTGGATTTTGTATTACCTGCAAAAAGAAAAATTTCAACTTTATTAGTAAGTATGGGTAAGGACTGAGATTTTGAAGTTCTTGGGCTTTTTCTATTTTTTAATCCAGTTGCCTCTTGCTTATTTTTATTAATTTTTTCATTTAAGCCACCTCTTTTTGCTTTCAAAAAATTTCTGAGTCAAAGCATCTGAATCTTCCTCTTCATGCCTTGTCTAATGTATGTTTCTAATAAATGTGTCTTCATTTGGCTCAATATAGTCAGATTCCAATACATCCTCTTCATCTTCAATATCCTGGACTTTAACATTAAAAGATAAACAAAGGGAAACAATTTGTCTTAAGGTAAACCTGGAATGAAGTCTTCTTAATACCTCCATTTCATTGACAGAGTTATCCCAGCAATCTTCCAGCTCTTGCTGATGAAGAAAAGTAGAATCAATTTTTGAATGACTCCCTAGAAAATGCTTATTGTCAAAGTTGCTTCTTTTTTGATAAAACTGGAGATTCATCGCCCCAAATTCTACATCTAAGGCATATGTATTATGCAACAATATGAACTGGTAATGACCTAGCTAAATTGGAAAAAGGGAACCAGTAGTTCTCTTGAGTTTGTATTTATCTTCTACATGAAGTAATTGTATACAAACTTCTAGAAACATATACTTGTCAAGGTAGTATATGGCTAATTTGAGAGATTCTCCACTAAAACCTCCAAATCTAAGCGAACTAAAAGTTGGAAAATGAATGTAATAGTTGTTGTAAATTTAATCAGTTCCATGTCTTCTTCAGAGAGTCTGAAATTAACCTTTCCTCTCAATTCAAAAACCATCCAAGAGAAGAAAGTATCTTGAACTCTTTGAAAATTCATAGGGTTCCTCTTCTTCTGGATCTAGGGGTGATATTCATATATCATCATGTTTTCTTCCCAAGGATCATTGGAAAACCATCCCAACCTTTACAAATAGTAAGAGTGTAAAAGAGGTATAAGGACATATGGAAACTTGACTTTTCTGCTGATTGGGATAAATCTTCATGAAGTTTCTAAGCAATTATTTCAGCCCAATCCACATACTTTCCTTCACTTATCATACCTAGGATGAAGACATACATCCAATCCTCCCATATAGCATAATTAGGGTTACCCTTTTCCCTATTTAACATTACAACCAAATCTCAGATCTCTCTAATGAGATGGTCTTTCTTGGAAAATGGGAACCTCATTTCTAAAGTTTTAACAACCAATCTCTAGCAATGGTGTTACTGTAGTCCTTATTGTTCTGATTATATTTTGCTTGAGCTTTTTTCACACTTCAATCACTATAAATATCTTCTGGAGGAATTTACAATGTCGCCATGACTATTTTTTTGTTTATAGCCACTAATACCTTGTTGGAAGAGGTGCGAATACACCTTTTTTCTTGGTCATACCTATTTCATAATTCCAGTACCAATTATGGGCACAGAGTCACCTCAAGAAAACTATTGGCTTCTATGTGCTAAAATATTGACACACTTCTATGAATCATTCCATCCAAGGTTGCTCAAGAATGAGGCCTCAAATATCGATCCATAGCTCTCTAGTCATGGAGTGCAAAGGTGTGAAATTGAGGCCCTCAAATTGACCTAGTTAGTGGCTATTCAAGTACAACATGAAACAAGAGATTCAAATGCATGAAAATTAGATCTACTCTATATGATAACAATGCATGAAAATAAATTAATCTAAATGATAACAATGCATGACTAAATCTATGAAAGGAGATACAACTGCAAGATTAATCTATGAAAATAAACATAAATCTAATCTACATGACGAGCCATGGATGCAAGAAGAAGAAGACAAGAAGATAGAGAAGTTGCAATATCCAAGCTTAAGTGCTCAAAACCTCCTCCAAATTTTCTCTCCAAACCTGCAACATAACAATACTATGAAAACCTAATATATGAATGATTGATGATTGTTGATTGATGATTGATGATTATCAAATGAGAAGGAGAGATTTTCCTTATATAGGAAAGTGAACGGTTGAGATTAAGAGGCAAAAAGAATTGATCAATGGTTGAGATTAAGAAACAAAAAACCCACCACTTAGGAAGATGTGATGAAAAGGGGATTTTTATTTAATTTAATTTAATTTACTACCTTTTTCAACAAATAAAGTGCTTTAAGTGGGGATTTTTATTTATTTAATTAAAAAAGGGGTTTTCTTTCAATTAAATAAATTAGAAGAATTTTATTTAATTAAATGGGGGAAATTGAATTTAATTAAATAAGAGGAATTTAATTAAAAGGGAGATTAAATCTTTTAATTAAATGAGAGGAATTTTATTTAATTAAAAGGGAGATTAAATCTTTTAATTAAATAAGAGGAATTTCATTTAATTAAAAGGGAGATTAAATATTTTAATTAAGTAAAAATGATCAAACCTTAGGAAATATTGAAATAATTAAATAATTGAATTAATTACAATTTGATCAAGGAAATTGATTTGAATTGAAAATGTTCCAAAGCATTGATTTAGAAATTGATATAATGATAAAATGGGGCCCAATGTCTAGGCGACCATTTTAGGGTGCATACATTTGGCCCTCTTTGACAAATTTGCGGTCAACTCGGGAACACATGTAGTCAAAGAATGCAGTTGAAGTGTGAGGTCAACTTGGGATCACAAAACAACCCAGATGTGTGATTGATTCAAGAACGCATTAGGACAAAAACAAGCACAATTGAAAAAGACAAAGTCAACACCGAAATAAGTAATTGACATGTCCAAGATAAAAATCTCAAGAAAGACTGATATAATTGATAAAGTTGAATCAAAGATTGAATTTTGATAGGTATTTCCTCCTCATGATCGAAATTGAAATGAGATAGAGGAGAAACAACAAATTTGTAAAATGGAGTGCAAAGGTGTGAAACGCTGGGCACCAAAAATGTGTGCTAAAATGTTGACACACTTTTATGAATCATTCCATCCAAGGTTACTCAAGAATGAGGCCTCAAATATCGATCCATAGCTCTGTAGTCATGGAGTGCAAAGGTGTGAAATAGAGGCCCTCAGATTTGACCTAGTTAGTGCCTATGCAAGTACACAATGAAATGAGAGATTCAATGCATGAAAATGAGATCTAACCTATATGATAACAATGCATGAAAATAAATTAATCTAAATGATAAAAATGCATGACTAAATATATGAAAAGAGAAACAAATGCAAGATTAATCTATGAAAATAAACATGAATCTAATCTACATGAGGAGCCATGGATGCAAGAAGAAGAAGACAAGAAGATAGAGAAGTTGCAATATCCAAGCTTAAGTGCTCAAATCCTCCTCGAAAATTGCTCTCCAAACCTGCAACATAACAATACTATGAAAACCTAATATATGAATGATTGATGATTGATGATTGATGATTAATGATTATCAAATGAGAAGGAGAGATTTTCCATATATAGGAAAGTGAACGGTTGAGATTAGGAGGCAAAAAGAATTGATCAATGGTTGAGATTAAGAGGCAAAAAACCCACCACTTAGCAAGATGTGATGAAAAGGGGTTTTTAATTTAATTTAATTTAATTTACTACCTTTTTCAACAAATAAAGTGTTTTAAGTGGGGATTTTTATTTATTTAATTAAAAAAGGGGGTTTCTTTCAATTAAATAAATAAGAAGAATTTTATTTAATTAAATGGGGGAAATTGAATTTAATTAAATAAGAGGAATTTAATTAAAAGGGAGATTAAATCTTTTAATTAAATGAGAGGAATTTTATTTAATTAAAAGGGAGAATAAATCTTTTAATTAAATAAGAGGAATTTCATTTAATTAAAAGGGAGATTAAATCTTTTAATTAAATAAAAATGATCAAACCTTAGGAAATATTGAAATGATTGAATAATTGAATTAATTACAATTTGATCAAGGAAATTGATTTGAATTGAAAATGTTCCAAAGCATTGATTCATAAATTGATAAAATGATAAAATGGGGCCCAAAGTCTAGGCGACCATTTTAGGGTGCATACATTTGCCCCTCTTTGACTAATGTGTGGTCGACTCAAGAACACATGTAGTCAAAGAATGCAGTTGAAGTGTGAGGTCGACTTGGGATCACAAAACAACCTAGACGTATGGTCGATTTGGAAACACATCAGGACAAAAATAAGCACAATTGAAAAAGACAAAGTCAACACCGAAATAATTAATTGACATGTTAGAGATAAGAATCTCAAGAAAGACTGATATAATCGATAAAGCTGAATCAAAGATTGAAGTTTTATAGGTACTACCCCCTCATGATGGAAATTGAAATGAGATAGAGGAGAAATAGAAAATTGATAAATTTTGATCAAATTGAACTAAATATAAGGTTCTTGATGTAAGATGAAAGATATAAAGATCACATAACCAAGGTAGATCAGTAAGCATGAAATATTATGCCCCAAGATTGAATTAGAAGCAAAGAAGAAGAAGAAGAAGAAGAAGAAGAAGAAGAAGAAGAAGAAGAAGAAGAAGAAGAAGTGGGGTGAAAGAAAATGGAAGATAGAAGTTTGGAAGAGGTGGAAAGAAATAGGGAGAAGAAAGAGAATTTGCCTCAAGAGAGAGAAAATGCCCCAAAATTAATCAACTGTTTAAGATAGAAAATTTTGATTGAGATCACGAAAGAAGATAAGGAAATGAAGATCAAACATGATTGTAGTTGATTAAAAGTCCACAAGAAAGATGAAGGAAAACCCTCACAAAATCATAATGGAGCCTAAAAATGCAAACTAAGATGAAGTCTAACAATGCAGGCTACATGAAAATGCAAAGGTTTACTTGCAATAGAGAAAAAAACATAGGATATTGTGTTCATCATTCATAAGAGAATGTAAAGGAACTTATTTTCATCATTGGGCCATTATTAACGGACATCGGAAAATCACACAATCATCACTAGTCACAAGCGCAACTATAAAGATATGAATGCGATTTATATCAGAAATATTACACAACCATCACTAGTCACGAGTGCAACTATGGAGATATGAATGTGATGTACATAGGATTTGAAATGTGGAAAGATTATAACATAAGCATCAAAGACGTAAAGTTCAAGATGACTGTGATGTTAGCTTACCCAATTTAATATAGTAAAACCATGCTCGCATCAAGGCATAGAGGCCAAGATGACCAGCAGAACGGTTGTGCAAAAATAGTGAAGCATAAAGCAGGAAGAAAATAAAAATATGTTCCATGCCCCATGTCCTCTAGATATGCATCATGGAGAGACTTATTAGCCAAGGACACTCAACGAAAATCAATAACAGTCAACACACAAAGAAAAGATCAAGACATAGCTCAAGCATTAAGTGTTGCGTTTAAAAATTTAAGTGTGTTAACTAATACTGAGTTCTGAGGATAAGGATTGAATGCTTGCAAGTAGGTAAGATCATATGACAAAACAGGATAATACCAAACTGATAAGTGTTGAAAAACACTTGATTTCAAGGGTTGTATTAAAAAATACAGTTGGGGTGGTGTTAAAAACACCATTTGTGAGACGTCCTAAAGACTAAAGCTAACATAGTTTCATCCAAGAGACCAAAGCTAACATAGTTATGCCCTCTAGACAAAGACAAAGACCAATTCCAAACCAAGGCAACAAGGACAAGGCATGATAGAGAAAGGCTAAGTGTTGAGGTCATGCACTAAGAAACAAGGGTGCAAAGGCCTCAAGTAGCGCCCATTTCAAGGATTTCATCACTTGGATTTTATTACAATTTTTTCATTTTTACACTTTTTTTCTCTTTGTTTTAGGACTTTTTATAAATTTTTTGAATTTTTGCTACCAAGGTGCCTGTTTCCAGGTTTTCACCAAGGCACTTTTCTATTTTTTTTGAATTTTTGGAATATATAATTTTTTTGCAGATACATCAAAGTGTATATTGCTAGGTTTTCACTAAGATGTTCATTTTTTCAGGACATTTTCCATTTTTTAGAATTTTTGACAATATATCATTTTTTTGAATTTTTTCAGGATCAATAATTATGTACAAAGGATTCCCCCAGATAGAATGTACATCAAACTCCCAAGCAAGATCACATCATGTAGTCCCAATGCTTTAGCAAGGTGGAGGACAGGAGGGATTAACAAGCTGGTGGAATAGATGAAAGACAAGAAAAATGAAGGAGAATGAAGGGAAGAAATTCTCAAAGCCAAACTCCTCAAGAGTACCCAAGCTAGGGAAAAATAAACATCATATAAATCACATTTGGACAATCAATGAAAGGCCAGCATAGGATAAGTCACAAAAGTGTAATGCAAGAGCAGGAAAGGATGTAATCCAAAGGAGTAGATATGTCAAGAGGTTTCATAGCACCGTGTTTTACTTTTTCTTTCTTTAGAGCAAGACCAAAGGAAAAAAAGATAGAAATATGCAAAAATTAATGGAGGAAGATGGATATGAAGGCTAAACATGAAAGGAATGAAAGCAAGGTCATCTTAAGATAGCTCACAAGATAGCCCAAATGTTTGTGTATAGATCAACATTGTCAAGATCAAAGAGAGAATACATAATAGATGAAAGATGTAAAATAACTACACATGATGCTTGATTGATAGGTTTTCATCACAGTACCTATCCAAGGCACCACAAGGGAGTGGTTTTCACCATAGGACAAAATTATTTCTCTTTAATTTTTTTTTTCTTTTTTTATATTTTTTTGAATTTTTTGGAAGAAGGCAATCTTTTTAGATAATGCTCCTTGAAAGGATAAACCATCACATGCCAAGGATTCAAAATGATATGCTCAAAGATCCTGATAGGGAAAGGAAGATGAAAGAGAAAAATGGAGGATAAGGTTTTATGCAAAGTGAGTGAGGTTGGAAGATATGAGGAATAGGCAAATGAGGAAAAAGAATAGAAGGTAGAAGAATAATGAATGGAAGGATTGTGAAAGGGTAGACTGAAAGGAAGGAAAGATCAACATCAATACACACCTTGAAGGGTAGCGAGAGGATGGAGGAAATATGAATGAAGGAATACGTAAAGGAATATGGTGAATGGATAGCAGAGGTTGCGGTTTAGGCGCATGGAATGAAAGAATGTTTTTGGAAGAAAATGAGGTGGAAGCCTTTGGAAGCTTGAATGTCAACTTCATTTGTTTCTCAACATGAGACGCTTTCAAGAGAGGCTTTGGAATCCATATAGTCATAGGCTTTCCATTTCTTTTTGATGATTTAGAGAGAATATCTTCAATGATATATTTTTGAACCCATACTTGTCTTGTAGTTTTCTTCTTAGATATCTCTTTTGACTTTATGCCTCCATGTCAATTAGATGAGACATGATGATATTATTTTTTAGATGGATTTTTGTATTGAACATTCAAGTTTCTTCCAAAAGACTTGGGATTTGTGGAGGAAGAATAAGAATATGACTGGTTTAGATGGGTGGATGGATGAAAAGGGTTCAAGGGTATGAATCTATGTTGATCTTGAGGAAAGATAGGAGATGGAGGGACATAAGGACCCAAGATGTATGTTGAATTAGGAGAGTTAGGAGGAAAAAGTGAAGGGAAATAATGACCCAAGATGGAAGGAAGACGTGAAGTCCTTAGTATTGGTGGAGGAGGTCCAAGGATGGACATGGAAGATGCAAAAGGATAATCGATACGTTCATCAGCATGTATATGACAACCAAGGACATCAACATCTTTAGAGTGAGAGTTAGGATTTTCAATAAGATCATGAACATCTTGAATAGGAGCACCTTCTTTGATAGGATTGTTTGAAGCTTGGAAAGACTTAGGAAGAGTAGAAAGTGGAAGCGAACATGGAGTGGTAGAACAAGAAGATGGAAGACTTTGATCTTGAAAAGGATCTTTGGATAGTATAATCGCATAATTTTCCTCTTGATTTTCAATAGGCTTAATATTGGAAGTAACAACACCATTTTTAATAACCTTAATGGAAGTATCATCTTTGGAAAGTGCAAGTGTAGTAAGGGTATTTTCATTGTCAATAAGCTCAACGGTGTAAGTAGTAACTTGATCTTGATTAGGCGAAGACTTAAGACATGGTGGAATGAATGAGAAAGGGCGTAAGGGATCAAAAGAACCATGAGACAAATAATAGCCATCATGAAAAGGATTGGATGACATGGAGGTTTCTTGATCTTGGTCTTTCTTTATGTTCTTTTCTTTATCATTTTTAGAGTCCTCTTGACATGGAGCCACTTCTAAGGACAAGGAAGCATGTTGGAA
>MU226945.1:257816-279874 GCA_018584345.1 Thuja plicata
TCACCTCACCCAAACATAGAAAACATGATTCATTGACCCACTAATTTGAAATCACCTCATTCAAGGCTCACACAACAACAAATGACACCAATCCCCCAAAGAGAGAAAGTATTGCCAAAAGTTGAAGTTCAAACCAAGTTGACAAATGAGATGAAAACAAAATCATTCCCTACCTACAAGGGGATCTATCGTCAAGAAGAGCTTCGCATGTAAAAAAAGTGAATGAATCCCACTCTCTCAAGATCACCACAAATAGTTTTCATAGTTCCTAATTACTATGTGAAACATATATGCAAGAAAGTAAATCTAGGTCCATTTCAGAGCACCAATTTGGAAATATGATCTATGAAAGAAAGAAACACTCAAGCTAAACACATGAAATGTTCATTTTAATTCCAAAAATTCAAATGTTATAGAGATCAAAAAAATGCCTCAAATCCAATGCAACATGAATCATTTTGTTGTTTATCCAAGCAAGTCCAAGCAATCCTCACGAACTCTCCAACAAGCAAGACAAGCAAACAAGATATGCAATGTATATTCAACTTATATCAAACCCTAGGGTTAGATCTGAAAATAAATTGTTAGGAGCAATAATAACCAGAAAAAAGTCCAAATGACAACTCACATCATGCATTGAACCATGTGAAAAATAAGTGCAAGCTAATCATTAAATACCCCTTTTTTAATTTTGATTTTTTCACCTAGTCAACAAGATCTGATTTATTTGCTATGAATTCGGATCCCAAACACTAAATATAGAAAAGAGACCCCTATTAAAAAATAGAGAGATTTCCAAAAAAGTCAGAATTTTAAAAATATCTTTTCATTTGTGCCCTAGGGAGCCATTTTGGCAAAATAGACTAGTTTTCATAAATCTACCGAATGAGCTATAATATTGCATCCAAATTTAAAAATCAAAGAATTGACCCCCTGTAGAATTTAAAGAAATTTTCGAAAATGTAAACATTTCTAAATAATTTTCTGATTTGTGCCAAAAATTAAGGTTTTATAAAAAATAAAGAAAAAATTATAAAAAAATCCAAAATACCTTGGAAAATTCTAAATTTTTTACTGGAGCTTCTCTAATGTGTCACCAACTTGCAAAACAAATTTTAGACCAAAACTCCTAGCCGTTTGGGAGATATGATCAAATATTTAAAAATCTAGGGTTTTCATCTCCAAGCAAATCTGCACAATGGTTAGGCTTGAAAAACTTTAATAAAATAACCATGTAAAGATTAAAAAATCTGAGATCTGAATAAAATGAAAGAAAATCAGGAGCATCATGCCCCACGGTGGGAGTCAAAAATGTGTGCTAAAATGTTGACACACTTCTATGAATCATTCCATCCAAGGTTGCTCAAGAATGAGGCCTTGAATATCGATCCATAGCTCTCTAGTCATGGAGTGCAAAGGTGTGAAATGGAGGCCCTCAGATTTGACCTAGTTAGTGCCTATGCAAGTACACCATGAAATGAGAGATTCAATGCATGAAAATGAGATCTACCCTATATGATAACAATGCATGAAAGAAAATTAATCTAAATGATAACAATGCATGACTAAATCTATGAAAGGAGATACAAATGCAAGATTAATCAATGAAAATAAACATGAATCTAATCTACATGAGGAGCCATGGATGCAAGAAGAAGAAAACAAGAAGAGAGAGAAGTTGCAATATCCAAGCTTCAGTGCTCAAATCCTCCTCCAAAATTGCTCTCCAAACCTACAACATAACAATACTATGAAAACCTAATATATGAATGATTGGTGATTGATGATTATCAAATGAGGAGAGATTTTCCTTATATAGGAAAGTGAATGGTTGATATTAAGAGGCAAAAAAAATTGATCAATGGTTGAGATTAAGAGGTAAAAAACCCACCACTTAGGAAGATGTGATGAAAAGGGGATTTTTATTTAATTTAATTTAATTTACTACCTTTTTCAACAAATAAAGTGCTTTAAGTGGGGATTTTTATTTATTTAATTAAACAAGGGGTTTTCTTTCAATTAACTAAATTAGAAGAATTTTATTTAATTAAATGGGGGAAATTGAATTTAATTAAATAAGAGGAATTTAATTAAAAGGGAGATTAAATCTTTTAATTAAATGAGAGGAATTTTATTTAATTAAAAGGAAGATTAAATCTTTTAATTAAAAGGGAGATTAAATATTTTAATTAAATAAAAATGGTCAAACCTTAGGAAATATTGAAATAATTGAATAATTGAATTAATTACAATTTGATCAAGGAAATTGATTTGAATTGAAAATGTTCCAAAGCATTGATTCAAAAATTGATAAAATGATAAAATGATAAAATGGGGCCCAAAGTCTAGGCGACCATTTTAGGGTGCATACAGCTTCTAACAATCTGCTTTTAGCAATTCAAGCAGCCATGGACCCTGCCTCTGCATTTCTCAACTGGTGAATAATTATCCTATGTCTTCATCTACTAGGGTGGTATCTCCCATATCAGGGAGGCATCTACTAATGTGAGAAAATTTATTCTCTTGTACAATCTTCACCTTCGGGTTTAACATATTAATACTAAATGGTGCTAACTTCAAAAGGTAAATGAAGCAACTGTAACATGAAAATGATCCAAAATGTTTCCTCTTAAATAGACTATCTTAATATTCAAAGAAAAATACTAAGAATTTTTTTGTGAACTCGTCGTTACTCAGCTCCTAGCTCTTGCAATTACCTCGTTGCTCTCCTTCTCTAGTTACTACCTCCAATCGATTGCTTTCAAAAAGAAAAGAGTTGAGGAAAGAAATTTAATATCCACTCACCTCATTTGCCTTAATTTGTAATTATGAGCACCTAACAAAGCTTAATCATTCTATATTGATTTTAATGTAGATGTCTAATCACCCTGCTTAAAATCCACTTCACTTACACTTAAGATGACATGGAATCACTCCAACTGTCTTGTCAAACATTTCTTGTAGATATGGAAACATTTGATACGGGCAGCTTGATACTGTCAATTATTGCACTTCAAAAACTAAACTTTGAATCATAAAATTTGGGGTTCAAAGTTCATAGTTCATAATGCCTCAAATAATTTTATGCACTTTGCATCTAAAGAGGCTCACATGCATGTTGCACAAAAACATTTGAATTTTGAACCAAAAATGAAAAGTTCAAAATTCAAGATTACGAAGACACGTGACATCGAGCAAGTTAGGTGTATGACAAGAAGCTGTTGGGTGAAGTGCGAATTAAATATTGAACTTTGAACTATGAAATGGGAGTTTAAGATTCAAAATTCATTATATGATTAACAATTTACACTGCAATCAAGACTCATCTTCTTCGACATAAAAAATGATGACGATCACATAAGTAACATTGACAAGGTGTGAATTGAACTTTGAACCACCAGGTTCAAGGTTCAAAATTCAATATGAAATCAACAATATACATAACATATGTTACTTAAGAATTTTACATTGGAGAATTTTTGACCTGCAACAATATTGAAATCAACTTGCACGACACTTGGGTGTTGATAAAAAGGCTTGCAGGGACATTTAGACTTAGGATAAAGAAATAAAACCGCTAGGACTTAGGAAAATTAAAGGCATGTCCCCATCAATGATAACATGAAACAAATGGGTCTTAAGGAATTTTAATTGAATGAAAAAGTAATTCAAGGTTATAACAAGCTCCAAAATACTTAGATTTTTAGATCAACCAAAACAAGGCTTTAGCAAGTAACAACTAGGGTTTATGCAATATTGAACCTTTCTTACGGTTTTTAACATAGGACTTATCTGCATCTATTTAATTTCACCCTTGATTATATCTTATTTCATTTCCTCCTTTTTTTTTACTCTTTTCTACTCGGGTTGTAGGGGTCAGACTATACTTGTCCAAAAATGGTTTGTGAGTCTTTAGGATCATCGCCAATGCATTATCCCAAATGGATTTGATAGGCCCCAAAACCTGTAACTTAATCTCTAGCTTGGCAGCTAGATCAATCAAACTCTCTGCAACTCTCTGCAATATTGAGAGGTGGATCTCTTTGTGCTAATTCTTTTGTCATTGAAAACTCTCTCTACATGACCTCCAAATGAGGTATCAACATAGTCTAAATATAAATCAATTTATCCCTTATTCTACCATCATTAGACATGAGCTCTCTTAAACTCCCTTGGGCATGATTCAAACTGGTAAAATGAATAGAGATGGCAATGGCATCCATTCTTAGTGAATGTTCTATTGACTTCAAGTCTGGTTATAGCTTCTTAATAAGTTGTTGATTCTCCTTTGTAAATAATTAGACATCACATAGTTGTTTATACAAATAATGAACAATTTCTACAACTTCTTCTAGGTTACTTACTAGATCAAAAAGTGCAACTTGTTTGACAGTAAGTTCTTTTGTAAATTTCTCAAGAACTTTGGCCTCAAAATTTCTCTTAGACCATTGCACCAGCTTCTCATTAGCATCAATATCATCATTGTTCACCCTTTGAACATTATGAACCAATAGATCTATAATAGGTGATTTCTCATTTATATCCTGAAGCTCAAATACATCAAAAAACATACCTTTTATATCATGTAATACATACTTCTGTTGATGTTCTCTTTTCATTTTCTCTTTTTTTCTCTTCCTTTGTAGTAAACTCTGCAAAATTTTCACTTTCTCATAAGATGAGTTATCAGTGTCCGATTTTGGAATCACTATAGCTTCATCAAGTATCACATTTTTTCTCAAAGACTTATCCTTTTTCTTATGTGACTTCTTCTTCTTAGTCTCTTGTGTGCTGCTACTTGACTTCTTCTCTACTTGCAATGTACTAGTGTCATAGTTGGTTGAGACTAACTCCTACTGAGTAAAAATTACCTATTGTTGAAGTGTATCAATAATATTAGTTTCAGTAGTGGTAGCTTTATCAATGCTTGAATAGCCTCTTTCTATATAGGCTCCTATTTCTCCTTGATCTCTATAGTCTTAGTCTCCTTTGTTTCCCCTTTATGTGGTTTAGAGATATCTATTGCAGACTTCACTGCTTGTTCTTATTTTCTCTTATATACTTCTTTAATAACTTCAAAGTTTGCCTTAGTAGGGGAATCTAGAATGTTGATTGTATCCTCACCCTACTCATCGGCATTCAAACCTTGTGTATCCTCAGTAGTAATTATGGTGGATTCATCAATTGCTAAATCCTTTGTTTGTGCATCCTCAACCTTCTCCTTTATTTATTCCTCAACATTATTAGGCTCATCAATAACTTCTTTATTATCAAGCTCAACTTGTTCTAATGTGCCTTCATCTTTTCTTGCTCTCTTATTAACAAACAATCCAAAAATTATCTTCCATATGCTTTGGCTCTATAGTAAAACTCCTACATCCTTCCTCAGTATTGAATAAACTCTCAATTTAGGAATGAATCTATTCCTATGTTTCTCCATAAATTTTATTCTCTGTTTTTGTGTCAATTCAGGCATTATTTGGGCTAATGCCCCTTCTCTAATCTGCCTTTTAGTCTTAAGAGAAAACTTCCATCTCTCATCAATCTTCTTCAACAATTCATCAGGGACTAGATTCCCAATCTCTAAAGGTGTCATCTTATATGATGCTAACATATCTATAGTTTCCTCTTCTATCTTTTCCTTATCCTCGGTTCTCAATTGTTCAAACTTAATGAACTTAAATCCTGACAAACTTGTTAAACTCCTGATGTTGTGGAAAATCTCATAAACATTTCTATGATGTTTGTGTGTATAAACTTGGAATTTTTTGATGTCTTCTATATCCATCATTTCTACATCTTCATCATCTTTACCCAATCTATATTTTATTCTTGGCTTCCTCTTAGGTTTTCTCGGCTCAGCTTCAGTTTGTACTTGTTCCATTTTCCTTGAGCTCTCCCCTTCATCTTTCTTTTCAAAGATTTTCTTTGGTTTCTCGGATGTTATTGCAGTTGATGATGCCCTGGTGCTTGGTCTAGATGTGGTAGGGGGAGTAGGTTTCTACTTTTAAATCCTCTTAATAGTTTACTCGACAACCATCAATTTCTTACCCTTCTTATCCACTTCCACATCTTCATCTTCATTCTCTTGTGAATCACTATATTGGTCCTCACCTTGACCTTGTGTGATCTATATTGGTGCATCATCATTTTCTTCTTATTTTCAAAACATCTTCTCAAGGTTCGTCACTATTTTCTTTCTTTTCCTCTCCATGGTTTCATCCTTCAATTCCATGGTTATTTTTTATTTTTCTTCTTCATATTTGCCAAATACCTTAACCTTTTTATCAACTTCCTCTGCAAGTAATGTTGTGATTACTAAAGATGTTTCATCAATATTCACTTCATAAGTTAATGTCCTCAACCATGCTACCCTCATTACTATAGCTTGTACATAGGTGTAATTAGTATCAACTAGAAAGAAAACATCATCATAATGTTTCTCTACTAGTGAAATATGGATTCTTCTCCTTATTCTCATCTTTTTCTTAAACTCAACCAAATAGTTTCCCATGACATTATCAAAATTATCTCCTATCTTCTATTTAAACTCATTAATATTTTGTTTCACTGGTCATTCCTGACTCCATACTACATTTCCTATTGTAGGAAAACTATTGTGAACATAGAAAAATATGCAGACTAATAGGGATCTGAACTTACATATAGATTTTTTTTCCTTCCTGATTGGTGATAGGTTCTTGGAAAGATGAGTCATCTATAGCTCACCAAGATCATATGTATGATCTTTCTTCACTATCTTCCATGCCTAAACAATAGCAACATAGGGAACACTATCCCATATGCTCGAGTGATAAAACGTGTGTGCAATCACTCTAACTAAAAATTCAATCTCAGGATTTGTGATCATTGAAATAGTCATTCCTCTCATGTTCCACTCGGCTAAAGTATTCTTCTCAATATCTTCCTTGTTCTAACAATGCATTTTTCTTTCCATTGCACACTAGGATAACAAGTGACTAAGTGGATGATATCCTTGGTGATCTTCACTGGTCCATTTTCCAGCCACAAACTCATATCATGTATTCTTCTCAGAACTATCTTGATCCATTTAATTTTGAAGTCATGAGGGAAATCTAAGGCACAGACTAACCCTTTATCAAAAATGTGTTGATGCTCATCCTTCAATGCCTCATTTTGCATAGTTTTTTGTAGGCTTCCCTCAACTCAAAATCTCCAACCTCACAGATCTTACACATGTATCTTTCTCTTATATCATGGACCATTAGAAATTTTGGAGGGATCGAAGACAGGGCTCCTGAAAGATCTCCCTTCACCGCAGTCTCAAATATAGCTCATAAATTAGGCAGTGCACATGCATCACTCCTAACTAACTGAACATTCTTCATTTCCTTTTCTTGTCTCTTCACTCTAGCAAATGAACTGATATCCATTTCTTAGATTAGGGTTCATAAAATGAATTCTACTCGTCAACAATGGGACTTTAACCTTTCACAGTACCTGCCGATGATATATAGTGGAATCTTCACAAACTTTGTTCAAATCACCTCTGAATCACTCTGTAAACTCAAATCTCCATGTGAAATGAAAATCAATGGTGAAATCCATTATATACCCTCAAATGGTTGAATTAGGTCTTCATTAAATGTTTCGTATAGTGGTAGGTGTAAAATAGTTGTCTCGGTCCTTGAATAAATAATCCAATTAACTCATTCTATCACTCGGTCACTACTGACACTTGCTCAACATATCATCTCGGTCGATATGAGTGCTCGATAGATACTAATACTGATGCTCAACACCAATTGTGCATATTAATTCTTTTCTTGGTTCTTGTCGCAGATCTATTCTAATGCACATTAACTTATGCAGATATGGAATTTAATACATCTTATGTTAGGAATTGGTTTAAAATATAGCATTAGAGAAAATTGTTCCTTACATACCTTCTTTTATAAATTTGAAATAGTGTAATCACCTAGTCCATTGGATTGGGTGATCTTAGCTTCACTGGTTCCACTAATTCTTGCTTCTTCTTTATTTCTCCATGTCAGATTCATCTGATTTTTTATCTACTCAATAGTAGGTTTCAGAGCTCTATTCTTGCAGTCTCTCTTACTATGACCGATATTGTGACAACTATAATAGATCAAACTTCCATTCATCCAATTCTTGGATTTACCTCTAAAGTGTGTCATTATACAATTTTCTGCAATATGACCATATTCACCATAATAATGACAACTATGCCTTGAATTGTAATCCCAGTTGAATGTGTTACCTTTCCTCAATACATTTCCTTGTATCTTGGATGTCCACTTACATTTTACATTGGATCTGCAATCTTGGGTTCTATGACCAAACTTATAGCAATTGTAACAATATCCTTGAAATCTTGGTGAAGTAGGTGTATTGATAGTCTTTGACCTGCATTCATGTGCTTGATGGCCATGCTTCTTACAGTTAAAGAAATATTCAATGAATTTAGGCTTAGGATTGGACTTACCATTCTTATTTTAGAAAATGTTTTCTGTGTGACCTGGTTTCCCATGATGATGATATGTAGGTCTATTGTGCTTTGACTTTGCATTTCTCTGTTCTCCACTCTTTCATGAATCTCCTTCTATAGTGGATGAAAGGTGCTCAGTTTGGCCAAGTCCAAAGGTTTCATTATGTTGGATGATATTAGTTTTGATTACTGATCATGTTGTTGATATTCATGTTTTATCACTGATGTCAACATATATTTCAGTGGAAAGGACAGACTGGCTACTTGATTGGAAGAAGTGTATGGATACTGTACGGATAATTCATAATTATCAAAGTTGGATTTATGTAGAAGGATGTGTTTTTACCTTATTCCTAAGGTCTCTTGGCTTTATGTTGCATACTTTGGATGTTACAAATGATTTGGTGAAAACTGGTTTCTGGACTGTAACTGTGATTCTTGATAGAGAAGGTCTTTGTGTTTCGGGTATATCTTTCTAGCTAGGATATTTTAGATGATGAAAGATTACCAGTGGATAGGAGTCATATGTTGGAGTAATGGGTTGAGTTTGATTTTTGTTTGGTTACTGGCGACATCAGCTATGACGTTTATTCTGAAGAAGACCTCATTTGTGGCCAACTTCATACATGTAGCGTGTAAAATGAATTGTGAGTGTGGATTGTGGATCTAGGAAGATAATTGATGGAATGTAAATGATTTCTACTTGTTATAAGTACCATGTGTATCTTAGCAAGGGGTCAAATGATTATTTGTCTATTGGAAAGCCTTAATTGGTAGACTTAATTAATTATTTGTGTATTAGGAAATCTTAATTGGCCGACCTAATAAATTATTGTAAGAAGGTATATATGAGTGATATTTTCATTTAAAAATATGTGATAGAGATAGAGAAGAAGTGAAAACTATGAATCTTTTTTGGCTGCTGGATGTAGAGCAAAGTTTATAAGAAGAATACTTCATTGGAACTAACCAAGCAAAGACAGTTTCTATCAAATAGTTCATTGGATCATGTATTTTATTTATACACTTGTTTGGATTGTGAATCCTTGAGGTTGGCTTTATCCTTCTTTGGTAAGTGTGCCTTTTAGTGAGCTAACAATATCTTTTGACTCCTAACATGGTCTATCTCCTAACAGGGACTGTGTACTATAATGTTGTAACAAGATCCTAACAAGGCTAAATATTTTAACATGGATGCTATACTCTCAATACATTATTTGTGGGTGTTGATTCCCATGAGGGTTTTACCTTTAATAGGGTTTCCTCGACAAAAAATATTGTGCTACGGTGTTGGCATTTATTGTGTGATCATTTACATTTGCAGATTTGGTTTATAAAGTTTAAAGTTTTATAATCCATATCACAATTGATTCACCCCCCTCTCAGTTGTCTTGTGGACTATTATTCGTAACGATTTGTATCAGAGCTCGTGTCCCTTACAGAGAAATTTTAACAGTGTGAGGTGATCCTAAAAATGACTTACTACAGGAAGGATAGTCCAAAGTTTGATCCTAAAAAATTTGATAGTTGGAAGAAGATGAGAACACATTTGCTATGTCTGGGAATTGATTACTGGATGATCACAAAGAAAAATGAAAAGATAGCAGCTGAAGATGAATTAGAGAAGGCTACTAAAGATTAGAAGAAGTTATATTCATGTAATATGGTTGCAAGGGAATATTTGATCAGTGCACTTTCAGAGGGTGAATTCATAGAAGTAAAGGACTTGGATTCTGCACATGAGATCTGGTCAAGATTGGAAGCATTGCATATTGGAGACAAGTTTACTAAGAAGGAAAAGCTACAAAGCTGGAAGACAAAGATGGAATCACTGAAGATGAGAGAAGATGAGAACATTAGGGCATATGGACAGAGAATTAATGAAATGCTTACTGGTATTAGAAACTCAGGAGGTACATATAGTGAGGAAGAAATGATTGCAAATATACTCAAATATTTGACACTTGCATATAGAACCAAAGTACAAGCTATATAGGAGATTATACCTTTGACACCAAAATTTAACAGAGAGATTTTGATTAGAACACTTACTACATTTGAGGCTACAGAATTGGGAGACACTTTACCTAAAGTTAAGTCATCATTCAAGGCAACCATGTACAAGAACAAACAAACCTTATTGGGAAATGCAAGCACCAGCAATAATGACCTAAGGGAAGAACTTGGAGCCCATGTTGATGAATGAGAATAGACAAGAAGAATAAAGAAAGCTAGATGAAGTAATGACACTGATTTCTAGAAGGAGAAAAGAGAGGTAAGGGAAATTTTGAAGGCGAATTACCTTTGAAATTTTTTTCATGTAACAAGATTGGTCATTTTGCATCTAGATGTCCTAAAAGAGTTCCAAAGCACAAACCCAAGTTTTTCAAGTCTAAGTATTCAAAAGACAAGGAATGTTATTATGCCAGTGAGGATATATCTAATGATGATGATGGTGTCTATGATGAAATTTGATTCATTGCTATTAAGGATGATGAACCTATGCATGAAGAAAAAGCCTTAGTATCCCGAGTTGAAAAGAAATCTAAATGGGTTATAGATAGTGGTTGTTCACATAATATGAATGGAGATAAAAACAAATTTGTGAGTTTGACAAGATATGATAGTGGTATTGTTATATTTGGTGACAATACTGGACTAAACTTATTGTTCAAGTTGGATCTATTTCTTTGGATTTAAAGACTAACACTGACAATGTATTACTTGTTTATGGACTTAAACATAATCTGTTGAGTGTTGGATAGATAGTGGACAAGGGTTATCAATAGAAATTAAGTGATGGGAAATGCTCTATCAGAAGTAAAGAAGGAGACTTGATCGCATATGGTACTTAATCCAGAAGTAATGTATTTGAATTGAACACATCTGAAGCTTCTTGTTTTATTGCGAAGGTTGATGACAGTTGGTTATGGCACATAAGATTTTTTCATGTTACTTTTGATAACATTGTGAAGGTGAGTATGAAAAAAATAGTAAGAGACCTACCTAAGATTTTAAAGCCATCTAACACTATGTCTAGAGAGTCTGTTATGGGGGAGAATACTAGAAGCACTTTCAAGAGAAAACCTTATTCAGAAAAAGGGAAGTTGGATTTGATACATATAGATCTATGTGGTCCTACATGAACAAGATCATACTATGGTTAAAGGTACTTTATACTCTTTTTTCATGACTTTTTGAGAATGATGTGGGTTACATAATTGAGAGAGAAATTTGATGCATTTGACAAATTCATGTTATTTAAAGAAAAAGTTGAGAATGAATCTGGTTTAAAGATAAAGTGTTTGAGATTAGACAGAGGAGGAGAGTTTACAAGTAAAAGAACAATAATCTATCACCTTTTAGGATAACTTATAAGCACAGCTGAATTTTAGTATTTCTAACAAAAAATTAATTTTGGTCAAACATATAGTCTAGCTAGATTAATTCTAGATAAGTTAGATAAGTTCTTTAACTTTTCCAATTGGAAATGTCTATTAAATGTATGTTTAATACCACTTTGAGTGTAATTACCATAGAAATAAAATTATTTTAGAAAAAGTGACATTTCAATAACTCCTAGTCTTTTTAATGATTTTTAAAAAAAATACAAAAATACCCTTTTGTAGAGATCAGAGTCAAGAATATCCTCATATAGATTTTATAGTATTTTAATTAGACATAGTCTATTTTAATTTAAAAATATTGAAATTAGGTATTTTAACAATCAAGTTGTCATTGATTTGGAAAATATAAAAAAATGATAAATGAATTCAAAAAAAAATTAGAATCATAGATACACTAGACAAGAGAATCCTCTTCTATAATATGTAATTTATTTGAGTTTTGGTATAGTTTTGATAGGGGACAAGTGGCAGGAGACAAAAACTATTGATTTCAGGTAAGTTTGACTTTGAAAACTTATAACGGGAAAACAATAGATCAAAAACACTTCTTTCTTTTTTTCCACACTAGCTATACATGTCATCTAAAACATATTCTAAAATTGGAGGAAAAAACAATGTTTTACTTATAATGATTTGGCAGGAAGTAAACTCCTTGATTTACAGTATTTTTTTAGGAAATGAAAAAGAGACCTAAAAATTTCAAAAAAAATATTAATTTTGATTCAATTTTTTTAAAAAAAATTATAGGAATACAATTCATCCTATTTCACACATTTCTTCAATTTACATCATCTTTAAATTCTCAACAGAAATGTGACTTTTATGCCCTTGAAGTTTTACAGTTTTGGTGTTGTTAACCTTTTCCTTTGTAAAAGGGTGAAAAATTATTGTGATTTTACCCTTACATCAGAGATATATAATACATACTATGAAGAGCATGGGATATTCAAACATACATCAGCCCCTAGAACTCCACAACATAATAGGATAGCAGAGCAAAGAAATAGAACTATATTAGATGCTGCTAGGACTATGTTGCTAGAAGGAAATGTGTTGCATATTCACTAGAGAGAAGCAGTTGGGACTGTTGTGTACACACTGAACAAAATTCAGATTAGAGAAGGTACAAGTAAGACTCCTTATGAGTTATGGTTTGATCATACACCTACTGTAAAATATTTTAGAATATTTGGTAGTAAATGTTACATCAAAATAGATGATGAAATAGGCAACTTTGATGCTAGAAGTGATGAAGGAATCTTTCTTGGTTATTCCACTAAGAGTAAAGCATATAAATGTTTCAATCTATGATTTAGAAAGTTTATTGAAATTACCAATGTGAGGACAGGTGAAAATTTTCAGATATAGGAAAGGATGTATGACTGTGGTCATATTACTAAAGTGAAAGAGGTTACTATTGAATCTGAAGGATCTTTGATGATTGACAATAAGATTGAAGATGAATAGAATGAAGCTACTGAGACACTGAAGACACTAAGGTATGTTAAGAAGAACCATCCTTAAGATAAAATTCTTGGAGATGCAAATAAAGGTATGATGACTAGATCTAGAGCTAGAGATGAGATCTATTTGATTTCTCAAGTTGAACCAGAGACTACTGATGAAGCATGTAGAGATGAATCCTAGACTAAAGATATGGAAGAAGAACTTGAACAAATAAAGAAAAACAATACTTGGGAATTGGTTCCAAGATCCAAGAACAAGAATGTGATTGGTACTAAATCAGTTTTTAGAAATAAGATGGATGAGGAAGGAATAGTGGTAAGAAACAACGAAATACTGGTATGTAAAGGATATTCACAACAAGAAGGCATAGAATATGAAGAAAAAATTTATCATGTTGCTAGATTGGAAGCTATGTGATTATTTCTTGGTTATGATGCACATTAAGACTTTAAGTTTTATCAGATGGATGTGAAGTCAACATTCTTGAATGATGATCTAGAGGAAGAATTTTACATTGAGCAACCTAATGGTTTTCCTTTGACAGATGATGAAAACATGGTTTGTAGATTGAAGAAGGCACTGTATGGACTGAAATAGGCACCAAGAGCATGGTATGCATGACTAGACAAATATCTACTTTGTCTTGGTTTCAGGTAAGGTAATGCAGACAGTAATTTATATTTGAGAACTGATGAAGATGGAATCTTGATTATAGAAGTTTTTGTTGATGATATCATTTTTGGAGGCAATGATAAGATGAGTAAGAAATTTTCTAAAGAAATGGAAACTGAATTCGAGATGTCAATGATTGATGAGATGAATTTTTTTTTTGGTTTGAAAATTAACCAGAGTAAGAATGGCATTTTTATATCTCAGACCAATTATCTTAAGGAAATGTTGAAAAAGTTTGGAATGGAAGATTGTAAACCTATTGGGACACCTATGGTGATTGGAAAAAGACTGACTAATAGTGATGAGATTCAAAGTGTTGTATAGACTAAGTACAGATCAATGATTAGAGGTCTACAATATCTAACTCACACCAGACCAAATATTACCAATGCAGTTGGAATTGTGGCTAGATATCAGGAAGATACTAAAGAGACACATTTTGCTATTGCGAAAAGAATTTTGAGATATTTAAAAGGGACAATAAAATATGGATTGTAGTATGAAAAATTAGAAGACTTTACTTTGCAGGATTATATTGATGTTGATTGGGCATGCAATGTGGATGATAGGAAGAGTACAAGTGGTGGTGCATTTTTCCTTGGAAAAAGATTGGTTTCTTGGTTGAGAAAGAAGAAGAATTGTATTGCTCAATCTACTATTGAGTCAGAGTATGTTACTGCTACAATAAATTGTACACAAGTTGTTTAGATGAAACAAATGCTGAAGTACATTGGAATAATTTTCAAAGAACCAGTGGTTATCCATTGTGATAACACTAGCCCAATGAATATGTCAAATAATCATATAATGCATTCAAAGTCTAAACATATTTCTATTAATTATCATTTCTTGAGGGAGAAGGTAGCATATAAAGAGATTAAACTGGAGTATACTAGCACAACGGAACATATAACACATATATTTACTAAACATTTGACAAAATATGCTTTTTAATATCTCAGAGGCATGCTTGGGGTGGTGGCCCCTCCTAGTGGTAATTAAATGATGTAGATGTGCATCAGTCTAGTGGATCTCAGAGCTATATCATTCTCTAGACTTGATGTATGGATCTACTCCTTAGGAGGAGTGATTGCAGGAGAATACTATGGAGGACAATTGTGTGATCTTGCACCTGGTTGATGGACATGAATATTTGAAAAAGATACACCTTACAGAAGACTACAGATGAGTTATGGCACCCTTTTCCATTGCTACCAATGGGGGAAGGAATCTATGTGAAATTCCCTACTATTTTGAGAGATTTGTGTTGAGGATATTGAGAAGATTGTATTGAGAGAGTACTTTTGGGTTGATGCATATGGATTTTTGCATATGTTTCGATCAATTCAAAAGGGGGAGATTGTTGGATGATATCAGTTTTGGTAACTGATCATGCTGTTGATATTCATGTTTTGTCACTAATGTCAACATATATTTTTGTGGAGAGGACAGAATGGCTACTTGATTGAAAGAAGTGTATGGACATTGTACTGATGATTCAAAATGATCAAAGTTGGATTTATGCTGAAGGATGTTTTTTGACCTTATTCCTAAGGTCGCTTGGCTTTATGTTTCATACTATGAATGCTACAGATGATTTGGTGAAAATTGTTTTCTGGACTATAACTGTGATTCTAGAAAGAGCAAGTCTTTGTGTTTCAGGTATATCTTTTTGGTGAAGATATTTCAAATGATTCAAGCATACTAGTGGAGAGCCAACATATGTTGGAGTAATGGGTTGATTTTGGTTGTTGTTTGGTTACTGGTGACATCAGCAGTGGTGTGTATTCTGAAGAAGACCTAATCGGGGGCCGACTTCAGACGTGTAGCATGTAAAATGAATTGTGAGCGTGGATTGCAGATCTAGGAACATAATTGATGGATTGTAAATGATGTTTACTTGTTATAGGTACCGTGTGTATCTTAGAAAGGGGTCAAATAATTATTTATATATTGGAAAGCATTAATTGGCCAACCTAATTAATTATTTGTGTATTAGGAAAGCTTAATTGGCTGACCTAATGAATTATATTAAGAGGGTATATATGAGTGATCTTTTCTTCTGAAAATATGTGACAAAGATAGAGAAAAAGTGAAGGTTTCGATGCTTGTTTGGCTATTGGATGTAGAGTAGAGTTTATAAGAAGAATACTTCATTGGAACTGACCAAGAAAAGACAGTTGCTATCAGACAGTTCACTAGATTATGTATTTTCTTTATACACTTGTTTGGATTCTGAATCCTTGAGGGTGGCTTTAACCTTATTTGGGAATTGTGCCTTGGCAATGAGCCTACTATTTCTTTTGACTCCTAATAGGGTATGTCTCCTAACAAGAACTGTGTAATGTAATGTTCTAACAAGCTCCCAATAGGGCTAAATCTTTTAACAGGGATACTATACTCTCAGTACATTACTTGTGGGTGTTAATTCCCACCAGGGTTTTACCTTTAACATAGTTTCCTTGATAATAATTATTGTGTTATGGGGTTGGCATTTAATGTGTTATCATTTACATTGGCATATTTGGTTTATAAATTTTTAAGTTTAATAATCTATATCACAACTGATTCACCCCCCCTCTGAGTTGTCTTGTGGATTGTTATTCCTAATACAATAGTCCTTCTTGGTGCTCTCATTAGTTCCTCAAAGTATCTCAATGCTTAATTGGATTTTTTTAGCCTCTCAATGAGTTCTCTTTCAAATCTCAACTCATTTTTTAGTTGATTGTTCTCTGATCTCAGATATGTAATTTCAATTTATTTTTTGTTTACCTCTTGATTTGCAAATAAAATTTGGTTGACCATGAAAAACTAATTGTGTGTGAGCTTCTACACATCACTTATCCTTTCATCAAATCTAGTATCCATCTATCTCTTGTTTTCTTCTACCATTGTCTTGTCCTCCTTAGATTTATTCTTCTGATCAATCACCTCACACTGTGTTATCGATTGAGTTTCATGTTCTATCTTTAGACTTTTGACTCATTCTTTCAGTGTGTTGTTCTTCTCCATTATATATGAAATTTATACATTAATTTATTTGGAATCTCCATTATCAAATAGACCTTATGTTTCTTCTTCTTTGTGTGAAGTGTCATTCAGTTGAGTTTCCACTTCTTTCCTAGCCTTTAAAGATTTTCTCAATTCTTCTCTTGTTGTCTCAAGCTACTGCAGTGTGAGATGGATATCAATCTTCTGATTCTCAATGATCTTTCCCAACTTATAAACTTCCATATCCAAGATCTTAACTCTCAAGTGGTTAGACTTCTTCTAATAGAAAAATTCTCTGAAACCAATTGTTGGAATTCTAATATGTGAAAGTAGTATACTAAGAGGTGGAGGTGAATCAGGATCTATAAAACTTTTATACTTTGGAAACAAATTGAGTCAACATGTAAACATAAACATTAACTTAAATTTTGTTATAGATCTAACATTTAATCACATCCATAATGAACCCATAACACAAATATTTGGTAACCCAGAAGCCCTTGAAAGGTAAAAATTGGGTGGGGATGACACCCACAAATCTTCACTACTGTAATAACAAAGTGTTCCAATTAGGGCTACAAAGTTTGATCACTTCTGATGATCTACCCTATGAGGGTTCTTCCCTATTCAGAGCTTACAAACTTATACAATCTATATTGTTAAAGTATTTAAACTTACAACTAAGTAGGCACTCTGTTAAGAAATTTATAAAGGCCTGTTAGGACCACTCTCTAAGGGATTTACCCTGATTCACTTTCTATAATGTATCAGTACCTGATCCTTTGGTCTGCACTTCAAATGATAATAAAGGACCTCCTCTTTACAACTCTTAATTGATCTCAAAATCTGATATATCTCTTTTTTTTCCTTCACTTCTCTACCTGGTCTATGCTTCAGATATGCAAAACTCTATTTTTCATGCATACACACCCAATATTTTCTCTTTGCATATGTATTCACACACATGCATATATTTAGGATTTGAAGCATTTAATATATAGACAATTAATGAAGCATCAAGATCAAGATCAAGATCAACAATCTAGATTAATATTTTTGCAACTTAAGAATCCCTAATTATGATTGATTCTATTTCTTGCATAGGGATTGATGATCTCATAAATAATGTGTAATTAATGCATTAAATATCTTCAAAAATATTTGAATGATACATAGAAGTCAGCCAATATGGTTTACCTAGGTTTTTGTGCCATTCCAAACACATAAAAAAAAAAAAATCTCACTCAGCATATGTAAACTATGATGCTTAGTCAAAACTATCACTCGACATAGGTTGTCTATGCAACTTGACAATCATTATGCTTGAAAAATACTAAGTACCCAGCAACCACTCACTTTCTTGTTAGTAACTACTACTTGATCAATACATAATATTTACACAAGTCATATATATTACTTGGCCTTAGTGGGATGGCTCAGTCGCAATGATGACCAACCAAACTGCCTTGATTATGAATGTATGACACTAATAGACAACATAAATTGGAGATCAACATAGACTACAGTACTGAATACCTCTCTCTAATGCATATATGGAACATTTCCTTCAATAAGCATAGTCTTGGTAGTATCTAATATAGTCATGTTTCTTCTCTCTACAATCCCATTTTGTTGTGGTGTTTTAGGATCATATTTTTTTTGTATATCCCATGCTCTTCGTAGTAAGAATTGAACATATCAGATGTAAATTATCCACCTTTGTCTGACCTTAAACATTTTAACTTCAAACCAGATTCATTCTCAACTTTTCCTTTGAAAATTTTGAACTTGTAAAATGCTTCTGAGTACTCTTTAATAAATGCAACCGACATCATCCTAGAATCGTCACCAACAAAGAGTATAAAGTACCTTTCTCCATGGTATGATCTTGTTCTTGTAGGACCAAAGAGATTTGTATGTACCAGATCCAACTTCTCTTTCACTTTAAATGATTTTTTCATAAATATTCTCTTTGTTTTTTTCCCATTACACACTCTCCACACATAGTGTCAGTAGGCTTCACAATTTTTGACAAATCTCCAACTACATTAATGTTATTGGCCTTTACAATATTATCAAAATTTATATGAAAAAACCTTATATTCCTTAGCCAAATATCATATACGGTTGGAAAAAATAGGTTGCCTCAGTATTACTCAACTCAAACACATTACCTCTTGATTTAGTACCTTATGCGATCAGATTTACAAACTCACCTCTGATAGTACATTTTACATTCATGAACTGTAAGTGATATCCTTTGTCTACAAGCTATACAAAACTCAAAAAATTATGTTTAAGTCCATCATCAAGTATGACATCATCAGTGTCACTCTTCCCATCAAGAGCTATTGAACCTACTCCAATGATCAACTTAGAAGTGTTATCTCCTAATATGACTACACCACCATCATATTTACTTAATTTATAAATTTATCTTTGTCACCAGTCATATGCTGTGAACCTTCACTATAAATGATCCATTCTAATTTATTTTCAACATGTAATGCTAGGGATTTTTCTTCATTAATAGGATCACCATCTTTAATAGCAATATAGAAAACTTCATCATCATCCACAATATCATCATCAGATACCTTCACTATCATAGTAGCATTCCTTATCTTTTGAGTAACTAGGTCTATGAAACTTAGGCCTATACTTAGGAATCCTTGTAGGAAATCTAGATGCAAAATGACCAATCTTATTACAAGAAAAAAATTTCAGGGGTAACTTCCCTTCAAATTTACCCTTACCTCTCTTTTCCCTTCTTTCTATCAGAGCCACAAGTTCATCCACTTTCCTTTCTTCTTGTTCAATCTTTGCCCACTCATAAACATATTATTGAAGTTCTTCATGTCTATTTCTTCTACTAGATCTTGTAAGGCCTAATAACCTACTTTTTTATTATGAATACTAGCCTTGAATGAAGATTCTACTTTGGGTAAAGCATCCTACAACACAACAGTCTCAAAGGTGGTTATCTTAGCAATCAAGAATTCTATATTGAAATTCATTATCAATGGTATGATATCCTCTATTTCTTTCACTTTAGTCTTGTAAATAGATGTAAAAAGTCTAAGAATATTTATGATCACTTCATCTTCAGTAAATGTGCCTCCTTAGTTTATGATTACAGTAACAGCCTCTCTAACCCTCTATACATATTCTCTAACATTATCATCATGTCTCTCATCCTCAGAGTCTCCATTTTAACCTTCCAATTCTATAATTTTTCTTGCTTAGTGGATTGATCTCCCTCATATAAAATCTCTATCCTTGTCCAAATATTGTGAGCTGAATCAAGTTCTTTAACCTATGTAAATTATGTCTTAGAGAGCGCACTTATTAGTGCTTCACTTGCAACCATATTGTAAGAAAATAATTTTATTTCTTCTTCGGTAACATTCCATAACTCATCTTCTACCTTGATTGTTTCATCCTTCCTTGTAATCATCTTATAGTTAATTCCCAAACAAATCAAATGAGTTCTCATCTTATTCTTCCAACTGTCAAATTTTCAACATCATATTTTGGACTCTCCTTCCTATAGTAGGCCATCTCATAATCTCCTCAAGTGGTTAAGCTTTCTCTCAAATGACCACAAGCTCTGATACCAATTTTTAGCACAACTTAGAGGGGGGGAAATAAGTTTTGTGCCCAATTAATAAAAATTTTAACTCAAACACAACTTACATAATGCAAATCATAACATAAGTATTTGTTTTCGAGGAAAACTATGTTAAGGGAAAAACCTTGGTGGGAATTAGAACCCGCAAATAATGTACTAGGAGTTTAATGTCCATGTTAGGAGATCTATCCTAGTTAGGAGATGAGTATTATATTTAGTAAAAATCCTTGTTAAAGGATGAACCATGTTAGGGGTAATACAATTAGGCTCATTGCCCAAGCACACTACTCAAATGTAAAGGTTAAACCCACCTTCTGGATCCATTGTCCAAAAAGAAAGTAAGAGATATACTTAAAACAATAAACTGACTGACAAAAACTTGTTTTTCTTATATATTTCCAATAAAGTGCATTACAAGTACAATGAGTGCTCTATATTAGCAGAACTTTCATGCACATCTTCTCAGCATTCCACTTCCATATGACAACAATAGGAAATCAATTTCCTTTATACAAGTTACAATAAGAAATTAGGTTGGATTGTTAAGACTTTCCCGATGCATAAATAAATACATAGACCCTTGCTAAGATACACATGGTACCTTGAACAAGTAAACATTAAATGTAAATCATCAATTATGTGCCATGATCCATAATCCAAGCTCATCATCCTCTAAATATGTTACACCATTGTAATCAGCCATAAACAAGTCTTTGCAAGATCGCATGTCACAAATTATGTCACCAAGAACCCAACAACACAAGAATCACAAATAAAATTCACCTACATGTCTTTTGTCATGCCTCAATCTCACATAACATGACATGTCATTGCATCCAATTTATCCCAAAAACACAGGGACTAACTCTATTTTAATCCTCTATCATTTTTCTCAATCCATTCATCACCAAAACAACTATAACTCATGCAAATAACTACATACAATCTAGCAGCCTTAGAAATATAGTATACATACTTCCTTCTACTCAAATCCTTTCTCATGTATTCTGCAACATCGTACAGTGTCTATACATCCCTATCAGACTAGCTTATTCCATTCATATCCAATTTTTCTGAGACTCTTGTTAGGGATTTTTCTTGTATGAACCACAGTGCTTGAAATAACTACTTGAACACCATGCTTCCTAATACTGATTCAGGGACAAGAAAAGCCTAATTGCTAAGGACTGGATAAGGTCCTTCTTTGTTTTCGAGCTCCACATATACTCAGGCAGGTTTTACCTCCTAAGATGGCTGTTAACACAGTATTTATTGATGTGGACACTGATTTGTCATGTATCTCTATTAAACCAACTTCATAAAATACCTTGTAAATGATCAAGCATAATCATATACAGGATTTAACCATACAAATCATAATCTTAAATATGACAGAAAA
>MU226945.1:300148-315500 GCA_018584345.1 Thuja plicata
TATATATATATATATATATATATATATATAATGTTATTCAATCTGAGAACATACAGAATTGCAATAGTATTAGTATCAGCATTGAATAAAGAACTTAATAAAATACATCTACTTCTAGATTTGATATACTTTAACATGGTATCAAAGCAAAAGCCTGGGAGGATCTTGCGGTAGAATTTATTAGAAGGCATAAACAAGGCAATTTCCTAGAAAATCCTTTGGTCACATGAATGAAATGGTTGCAAATTATGTGCAAACGGTTTTCATACATGGGAGCACCATAGGTATAAGAAAAGATATGGAAATCCATCAAAGCATACGCAAGGCATGTAGTGCTTGTTCACAACCTGCCTTGAAGAATATTATATCATGGATGAAAATGATTATAAAACATGTGCTTAATGGATTTATTAAAAAGGATTTAGGAACTTCAGAGAAAATAGAATCTATAGGTCAATCAAAAATTTCCAAACCTTTGTCAGCATTCTCCTTGCACAGTGCACTAATTGGAAGTCATGGAATATGACACGAGCATCCTTGTATGCAAAAAATGTTTGCACATCAGGCGTATAAAATTTGTATGACTAACATTAAGCATATAAAAGTTGTATGACAACAACCTCTGATTCGGGTGTGTGCATTATATCTTAGTGTAATATTGGGAAGCCTCTCAAATATTTATGGAAACTACCAAAGGTTGTATAGAAAATTAATATCATTCTAGCACTTGGATATTTTACAGAAATATTTCAATGTTTGGCATTTGAAGATTAATAAATACAAACCTTGTCGCGTATGGATAATATCTTATTGGGTCACCACTCTATTCTTGAATAGTTGAGTCCCTGTAGTGAGGCCTGCATATTTATAAGTTCAAACAAATTATCATGGCTTTCTCTATAGTTAATAGAAGAGATAGTTGAGTATAAACATGGTGGCACAAAACTTATTATTATCAGGATTATTGTATTAGTACTAAAATTATATCCTGAGCCTAGTATGTCACAAAAGAGAAGATAATCGATATGAGGGTAGATGAAATTTATCTTCAGTACATAATTACCAATCAAAGGAAAGGAAAGAATTTTGGAGAATCTAATCTTCATTCCATAAGATTTGTAGATTAATTGGTCTCACCTTAAGGAAATAAATACTTGAAATTTATAAAAGTTAAGTATTCCATGTTTTATTAATGCACATGAATTATTGAGTTTTGAATTTATGCTATAATATTGGTTAGCAAAACCTTGTATGCTTCTATCATTGGTATTTATGTTTGAGACAGTTTAGTTTATGAGATATTTGTAATCTCTCTCTAACATAACTTCAGGACATAAGCATAAGAAATTATATTCAAGGTAGAAATAACTTGATGTTTTCCCAGGGAGTCTGACATTTCAAAATAATTCAAGAGGTTGTTGCAAGAACTTAAGCTTGTGAGGGAGAAAATAGAGGATATGATAATCTCGATCGTATTGATTCAAAGGGAGTAGACCATGTCAAGATGGATTCTCCAGTGATCAAGAAATAGTCAGAGGACTATAAATCATAAATGTTATTTCATAACTATTTTGGGCCTTGTGTACATCATAACGAATTGACGATTTCCAAATGATTATCACTTGTACTTGTAAAATTTATTGAAAGGTGATGACCTTATGATAACTTGATCTTCTATTGTGATAGGAATCTTATGATGTCTGAAACATATAATGATACATGATATCTTGCATGGTGGATTAAGTTCCTTAAATACAGCATGGCCTTCTATTGTGATAGACATCTTATGATGGCTGAAACAGATCACGATATATTTTATCTTGCATGGTGGATTAAGTTCCTTAAACAAATCATGAATGTTACTATGGTAAGTATTATTGAGGATACATGTGCATATTACCTATGGAAAATTTTGAGTACTTGGTGAATATCATGCGACTTGATATTCTATGGCCAATGCTCTTGATATCATGAGATGACATCTTTAATAACTTTGGAGTACTTGGTGAATATCACACGACTTGATATTCTATAGCCAATGCTCCCTATATCATGAGATGATATCTTTAATAACTTTGGAGTAATTGGTGAATATCACGTGACTTGATATTTTGTGGTCAATGCTCCTGTTATCATGAGATGATATCTTTATAAAATTTTGAGTACTTGTTGAAGATCATGCAACTTGATATTCTTTGGCCAATGCTCCCATCGCCATAAGATAATATTTTTAGGAGTTATGATGAATATCATGAGATTTGATATTCTTGGTCAGACCATATCTCTAATATGACAATGAGGTGATATCTAAAATAAAACTTTCACAATTAACTTTTTGTTTCTCTCTTGGATCAATTTTATCTTCCCTAGCTAAGAGCTATGGTTGATGTTTTTTTTTATGTAGCTATGGTGAGTTTCATAAGAATTAACATGGGAGACCACTACACATTTTTTTACCTCTTTAATCATCCTCCCTAGCTAAGAGGGAGTGTTAATGTTTGTAGCTTCAGTTGCATGATCATTTAGAATTTATATAATAAATGTTGATTAATAATAAATATATATGCTATATTATTATTAATCATTTAATATTAATATATTATATTATTCTAAATTAAAATTTGATTGATGAGACATTATAAGATTGATTAAAGCAGTATATTTAATGGGAAGATGCATGTCCCTTCAATAAAATGCCTCTCTAAAGGCATGTGTGTGTTTGTGTGTGTGTGTGTGTGTGTAACATGATGTTATTCAGTATGAGAACATAAAGAATTACAATAGTATTAGTATCGCCATTGAATAAAGAACTTAATAAAAATACATATACTTCTAGATCTGATATACTTTAACAAGTTGTAAGAGTTGTTTTAGGTGATTCAATTAGGGTTTTGTGATTTCAATTTGAGGTTGTAATCAGAAAGGTGGTAGGGTAAAAGCACAATAATCTGTCACCTTTTAGGATAACTTATCAGCACAGCTAAATTTTAGTATTTATAACTAAAAATTAATTTTGGTCAAACATATGGTCTAGCTAGATTCATTATAACTAAGTTAGATAAGTCCTTTACCTTTTCCAATTGGAAATGTCTATTAAATGCATGTTTTATACCACTTTGAGTCCAATTACCATAGAAATAAAATTATTTCAGAAAAGTGACGTTTCAATAACTCTAAGTGTTTTTAATGATATTTTTAAAAAAATACAAAAATACCCTTTTGTAGAGATCAGAGTCAAGAATATCCTCTTATAGATTTTATAGTGTTTTATTTAGACATAGTCTATTATAATTAAAAAAATATGTCAAGTAGGTATTTTAACAATCAAGGAGACGTTGATTCGGAGAAAGAAAAAATAGTAAATCATATTAAATAAATTTTAAAAATATATGGTGCACTAGAAGAGAGAGTCCTCTTCAAGAATATATATTTCTTTTTTTGATTGGGATATATTTGTTATGAAAAATATGGTAGGAGATGAAAAATGTTGATTTCAGGTGAGTTGGAATTTGAATTGTTATAAAAGAGAAAATATACGTCACAAACCAATTTTTATTTATTCATGCACTAGCTATATATGTCATATATAACATATTTTGAAATTAGGGGGAAAAATGTTTATTTACATATAATTTTTTGGCGGGAACTAGACCCCTAATTTTCAGTATATTTCTGCAACAACAAAATCATCTTTAAAAATTAAAAAAACATATCAAAACTTATTCTAAAAAAACATTAAAAATATTAATCATAAACTTCATCCATTTTAACACATTTAATTATTTTACATCATCTTCAAATTCCAAACATAAATGTCACTTTTATACTATTGAAGTTGAACAACTTTGATTTTGTTAGCCTTTTCCTTTATAAAAGGGTGACAGATTATTATGCTTTTACCCGGTAGATAGATAGCAGAGAGAAGTTACAGTGTACAAAAAACACATTGGATCTAATAAGCAATCACTTCTACATCCAAATAACTAATCTTGTTGTTCGCTAATAGTTGCAGTAAGCAAGTTCTCTTGACCAGATGAACTCTAACATGCTTTCTTTTTGTAAATCCTTTAACAGGGTAACTTCTTTATTGAGGTTTGAAATCCTCTAGCGAGGTAGATCATAAATTTTATAATTGTTCTTCTAATAGTCTACTATTCACTACTAATAGGGTGAACCCTCAGAAAGGGTATTTGTATCTCCTAACATGGAAAACTCATTTATTTTAGAATTGGGCTTGTGGGTGTCATCCCCACCATGGTTTTTTCCTCTTACAAGGGTTCCCACAAGAAACTATCTGTCATGTGTGATAAATTTGTGGATGATTGATATTACTTTATTTTATGTATTTGAATTAATTATATGGTTTGTATTTTGGAAAGTAAATCAACAGTTATTTAGACTAGTGGTTGCAATTGTTTACTATCTATTTGTCTTGATTCACCCCCTTCTCTCAGTACCTATTAATTCCAACAATTGGTATCACAACATAGGTCCTCTTGGTGATAAGCATAAGAACTTGGTGAAAAGATTCACTATCCTAGAGGGTTATACGTATGAGATGAAACTTGAGAATGCAAACAAGATGATTATTGAGCTATAGGAAAAGTTGAAGAATTCACTTGAAAAAGGAGATAAATCACTTAGCAATTGAGTGAAATCCAAGACTACATAGAAAAATAGTATAAAGGAATTTACATCTAAAGAGTTTGTGGAGGCAATTGCAAATTTGTTGATTAAGAACAAGGGTCTCAAAGAAAACATGGATAATCTAAAAAGAGAACTTGAAAGTCAGTCTATTAGCATGTGTGAAGTCCTTGAGGAAAAATGAAAAACTAGAGATGCAAAGAAGACTTTTAAAGATGCCAAGAAAATTGTTGATGATGTCCTAAAGGAAAAATATGAATAACATGTCAAACTAAGACAATAATTTTATTTATATCAGAGTCAAATGTAGGATACTCCTGCATAGAATCTTCAAGTAATAGTCAAGAATGAAAGGCTTAGAGAGATGACTAATAGATTGAAGAAGGAACTGAAAACTGAGAAAGAAGCAAATGAAAAGATGAGGAAATACCATGAAATCTCACAAAATCTTGATGACCACCTAAAGAGCCAAAGAAGACATAGAGACACAACTAGTCTAGGTTATATAGGAGAAGGAACATTGAAACTAGTGAGACATCTAGATATCAATCAAAGGAGACACAAAAAGATCAAAAGGTAGATCCAATCAAATCAGGTAAGAAACCTAAAAAACATACTTATTATAACTATGGAAATCTTGGTCATACTAAAAATGTGTGTAGGATGAAACCAGTGAGTAAGCATCACTCTTTTAATTTTTATTACTATAATTTTCACCAGAATGGTCATACTGCATATGAGTGTAGATCTAGATTGAGCAGTAGATCCAGTCAGGGTAACTTTTATGGATATTGTTTTTCATGCAACAAATATAGACACAAAGTTGGATATTGTAGCTCACAAGTGTGTTCACCTAGGTCACCTATCACACTAGTGAATATAGTTAGATGGCAAAGAAAATTCAACACTACACGTTTATTTTGTGGTAACTATGGACACCTAGTAGTAAATTGCAGAATGAGAACTCTGAGAGGTAACGTTGGTCCCTGCAAGTCAACTGGTATGGCATATTTTTCTATCATAAGATAGGTCATTTGGCTAGGGAATGTCAGTTTAGGATCAAATTTCCTGATTAGTTAGAAGATATGAAAGGAAATTAGATTACTAATGTTGATGAAGTTAGAACTGATATGAAGAAGACATGGGTAAAGAAAGGTGAACTAAATTATTCTCAGTTGACTAAGAACTCCAAAAGTTTAGGAAGTGTGGAGGTTCCCTCAATGAACCAAGCATATTATTTTCTTAGGGGAGAACTTAAAAACAAATCCCTTACTAATCTCCTAGATTCAAGAGTGGTAAAGATCTATATGTACATTATGGTGTAATTTTCTATAATTTTTTTTGTGATTATGTCCAGAACACACTGATATTTTATGGTTGATATCTATTGGATAGTGGTTATCAATGTTGGTTGAGTACCAACTGGTGGATATGTTTTAATCGGTGACTTCACCCTATTTCTAACATTGAAGTATGTAATGTATATTTCTCTAATGATAAAAGAGGGAAAAGTAACTTCATCTCACACTTAACTTTCACTTGAGCATTCGAGAGCTACCTTGAGCTATTGTGTGCAACAGTTACTTTTGTGATTGATATTTTGTGCTAAATTGATATTGATATTTCATGAAGCTCTAACCAGTATAATGTAAGTTATAAATTTAGTACTTTGTTAGATTTTTGTGTTGTTTTAGTTTATCATAGTGGAAAAGAATGTTGATACTCCAATTTTGGTTAACATCTTTGAGGACTGTCGACCCGTATTCAAAATACATCTAAGAAAAGTGGTCGAGATTGGTATTTATGGTGTCCTATCCACTATCCCTTAAGGAGTGATGTTGATAGAATATGTTTGGTCCTATATCCGTTTCAAAATTGAAGAATTGGGAGCTAAAGCAATAAAGGAAGAATACAAGGGTATGTGCATCAATGGAGTGTTGAAAGACAAGAATAAACATCTACAAGAGAGGGGTTTGACCTATGTAGTGGAAATTCCCATTGAATTCCATCCCAATTGTATTGTCTATGTGATAAGTATAGGACATGATAAATTCATTTGGCTGGATACACCACACAAGATTTTGAAGACAATGATTCAGAGGGTTATAGGATTTCTAGCACAAGGTTTGGAATGTACATTGAGAACGGTGTCAACTCATTTTCTCACTGAACTAACCAAATACAACCAAGATGGTAGAGAAATGAAAATTGATCATATTGAAGACAGGCAAGTTCATTTTGCATCCATGGTGATTGGTTATAGAGTTTACCAATCTGGTCAAATTATTAGTGTGCCTAGTGGTGCTATTCATGTTGCCTATCAGGTTGTTAAAGATGATTCATTATATGATCTATGCAATATGCTCAGAAGTCATTTCTTGAAAAACATGGAAAGGATAAAGAGATACAAAAGAAAATCATTCAACTATGGAGCCCTATTGAGAAACAAGCATAGAGATTTGGAACCCATGATGAAGAATTTACCAAAATTCAAAAGGAATTGTAGAAATCGGTCATTGAAAGGAAAAAAAGGAGAATGGTATCTCACCTAGACCATACATTTGGAAGTAGTGATGTAGGAACATCTTTCACTAATAAAATTGAAATTGAAGCCAAGGTGGAGAGAAAATAGAGAAAACCAACTGCTAGTTAAGGTAAGTCTAAAGTGGAATCAACAAGGAAGAAAATTCAAAGAATTTATACTCCAAAGAAAACTGACAAGAGGAAGAGAAAATCCATAGAGGTAAAGGATGTTTAGAAAGAGACTGATGAGGATGAGGGATAAAGGAAAAAATCATACAAGAATTCTATTGAACTAAAAAAGTGTGGTGAGACAAAGAAGGTCCCTTCCATTGATGATATTGCAAAATGTATTTAGGACAATGGTAGACTTGCTAATATTGATAAAATATACACTTTGGCTAGTGATGAATACAAGAAGTTAGAACATGCAATTCTATATCATTTTCAAAACAATTGTAGAACACCTTTAGAGATCCATTCTTGTATTCCTAATGAGCTATATCAGTTTATTGGTGTTATATGGAGCGTTGCATTATGGTTGGATAGACAAATTATGGAAAGAGCACTAATCCAAGGGCAACTTGAACTATGTGTTGAAGATGCTAAGATAATGATTAATGTTCACTAGCATAAATTAAAAATTAAGAGAAGAGCAACTAGACTTCTAATTGATGTCACACATGGTGTACATAATGAGACTATTTAGACATGGAAGAAGCTACTATAGATAAAGGAGTTAGAAACACAAGGAGAACAAGTTCATGCAAAATTCAATGAACCTATACATGGAGATGATACATTTTCTATAGATCGGTTAATTCAAATGTTGCTCTTGATTTTCCTATCTTAATGCAGAACATTGGAACACAAAATATCAGTCTATCATAAATAGTTGGAGATGAGATTGAAATTGTAGACATTAAAGGTAAATAATATTAATCCTCTCCATCACACATAGAACATATAGGGGAAATGATTTTTAAGAAGGAAGAGGATAAAGAAGTAGATAGTAAGCTGGAGGAGACTAAGAAAAATATTGAAGAAGAACCTGAGGCTAAAAGGAAATTAATTCTTGGAGAGACAAATGTAAGGAAGACATAGAAATCAGTGACTATTCTAGAAGAGGAAGAAGAGGAAGTTGATGAAGAAGAATTACCGACCACACCAGAAGATATAACCAAATTGAAACCTAAGGAATTGATTAAATTTTTAGAATAGTTAAAGACAAAGGTTGTAAGAGACAATTTGAGAACAAAGAAAAAGAAGAAAAGAGTCTTAAAGAAATCTAGAGATATTGTAGCTAAGTTAGTGCTCAAGGTAGAATATGACAAAGATAATACTCCTATTGAACACATGGATACTATTGGATGATATCAGTTTTGGTTACTAATCGTGCTATTGATATTCATGTTTTTTCACTAATGTCAACATATATTTTTGTGGAGAAGAAAAACTAGCTACTTGAATGGAAAGAGTGTATGGACACTGTATGGATGACTCAGAATGGTCAAAGTTGGATTTATATAGAAGGATGTGTGGTGACCTTATTCCTAAGGTCACTTGGCTTTAGGTTGCATACTGTGGATGTTATAGATGATTTGGTGAAGACTGGTTTCTGGACTATAACTGTGATTCTTGATAGAGAAGGTGTTAGAATGAATTTAGAATAACTAAGAGGGGAGGGGTGAATCAGTTATCCTCAGGTCTAGATGTAGAAAATAAAAACTTTCTAAATTTTAGATCTACTCGGCAATAGTAGCATATGTCAACAACTTTAATCATGCAGTTTACTGTCAATTGAAATTACTTTGTAGAAACATAATAATAAAACAAACCATAAGCATTCACACAAGTTGACACAAGTATTTAATGTGGAAACTCAATATAGGAAAAACCACCAGTAACATGCTACCAAGTTTTCACTCTTCTGAAGTGATGCCCTATGAGGAGCCAACCCTATTAAAGGTTACAATAACACTTCTAGGTGTGACCTGGTTAAAGGATTTAAACACCCTGTCATGAGTGGCCTTGTTAGAGGACTTAGAAAATTCCACCTAAATGTCACCTTGTTAGAGGATCTATACAAATGACTGTTAGGTCAACCTTGTTAAAGGATTTTAACGGATACAATGGTTAGAAAGTAATCAGAAATTGTGATCTGATACATACAACTTACTTTGCAATTCAGATGCAATTACAACTCTAATGTTAACTTACTAGATAGCCTACAATATCATTTCAACCTTCTGATCTCCTTGGAAATTCGTCAAGCAATTACACATGCAAATCTCTGCTTCTGTATTTAGCCTTCTCTGCTAGATCATGCTAAAAATTAAATCAACTATGCAACCCTTTTGAATACTTCACATTCAACAACACACCTCTTGCTTCATAAATGAATAACCCCTTTGAGGTTATCATATACCTCTCTTTCTAGGTTAGATAAATCTTTTGCCACTTAAACAAGATCATAGATCTTAGGTTAGGTCAGATCCAACAGATCACTCCATCTTTGCATTACATTTACTTCTCCAAAGTAGTCTCTAATTAAATATTGAAACCATGATTTAATTATGATTACCCATACATTAAATGACGTGGATAATTCTTTAATTAACATTACATATCCCAATAAAATCAACTAAGTCGGCTAGAGATCTCAAATCTCATCATTAATCCAACTACTGTAAGTCAGCCAACAATATTGTTTCCACTCGGCAATTTCAATGGTTCTTGGCATTGAACAAATTTGCTTGTCACAAGCAACTTCACTCGGCACAAGAAAATTTTCTCGGCACAAGCAACTTTTCTCGGCACAGAACATCCATAAAAACTATCTTTGAAAGATAAACAACTAATTACTTTGCCATAGTGCCAATTGATCAAGTACCCTTTTAATTTCCTTAACTCAACCATTCACTTGGCCTTCTTGTTAAATCTTCTTCATCATTAGTAGATATGGTACTCAAATAGATAACAATAGCCTCACCAGTTAAGGTTTGACAACAATGACAAAATAACAATTGCTTGTATTGTCACTTTCCAACAATCTCCCTCTTTGGCATTGATGGAAACACAAAAAATTAAAATAATGATTTAACAAGCATAGTTACCAACAAATCCAAAAATTCACCTGTTTTCCTTGATATGAACGAATCTTCATTAATGTCTTTAGCTTCAATATGATTCTTCTCTTTAAAAAAATTATCCCTTTGTGTCTGTAATCACACCGTAATCATATATGTCTTATCATCTGTAGACTCCCTCTGAGTAGATAATCACTTCAATGTTTTCAATAGTAACTTCTACCTCTTTGTAATCTTTCCTTCTCGGCAATCTCTTCCTCTTTATAGGTAATCTCTCCCTCTTTGACAACAATGCCAAAGATGTTGATAGCATTATCATGTAGATCTTCAGTATCATGTTGATCTTGTCATCTTGATTATGACTAATTTCCTTTTCTGTCCTTGTTCATCTTCACAACTTTATCCAGCATCCTAAAGTGTGACTAACTGTGCATCAATGTGTCAAGTATTCTGAATGTAATATTTGATGCAACAGTACCATGCAGAACTTAATTAGCCTCAGTTAGGGGAATCACCCCCATTTTACCTCATAGATACTCATGAGCATCCATGGTTAGTGCTTTTGTGAATATGTCTGCTAATTGTTCTTTAGTGTTCACATAATCCAGTCTCACTTCTTTACTCTGAACTAGCTCCCTCAAGTAATGATACTTGATAGCTATATGCTTTGTCTTTGAGTGTATAATAGGATTTTTACAGATATCAATAGCACTTGTGTTATCACAATATATGAAAACTGGGTCAGTGATTTCTTCCTTCAAACCTTTCAGTAGTATCTTCAACTACACAATGTTAGAATAGTTAACTACTACTACCACATACTCAGCTTCAGCTATAGATTGTGAGGTGCAGTTTTGTTTCTTTCTTCTATAGGAGATCAATCTCTTTCCTTAAAGAAATGCTCCACTAGTTGTGCTTTTCCTTTAATCAACATTTCCAGCCCAGTCAAAGTTAGTGTAAACTCTGAGTTCAAACTTGTCATTCTTTTTGTAGTATAGACCATAGTCATCAGTTCCTTTCAAATATCTGAGAATCCTTTTTACTACCATCATGTGAGTTTCCTTGGGATTAGTAGAAAACCTTGCAAAAATTCCAACAGCTAGGGAAATATCAGGTCTACTGTGTACAACATACAATAGTTTACCAATCATTGATCTGTAGAGTGTTTGGTTCACTTCTTTTTTTTCATCATATTTTGTCAGCTTCTGTCCAGTAGCCATGGGTGTACTCACTGGTTTGGACTCTTCCATTCCAAAAAAATTTAGTATCTCTTTGATATATTTAGATTGAGTGATATAGATACCATTCTCCATTTGATAAATTTGTAAGCCAACAAAGAATTTTATTTTACCAAACATAGACATCTCAAACTCATTTTGCATCTTTGTTGCAAATTTATAGCATAACACATCTTGTCCACTAAATATGATGTCATCTAAAAAAATTTCAGCTTATAATGTACCTTTGGTTTTCTCTGTCTTCAAGTACAGGTTGTTGTTGTCATTGGTTCTTGCAAATCCAATCTTGATTAGATAACTGTGCAATCTCTCATACCATGCTCTTGGCACTTGCTTCAATCCATATAATGCTTTGTGCAATCTACAAACCATATCGCTTTTTTTTGGGTCAACAAAACCATCAGCTTGCTCAATATACGCTTCTTCTTCCAAGATTCCATTGAGATATGCAAATTTCACATCCATCTGATAAAATTTGAATCCTTTATAGGCTGCATCTGCAAGTAAGGTTCTGACACCTCCCAATCTTGCAACTACGGTGAAGGTTTCACCGTAGTCAATTCCTTCCTCCTGTGCATAACCCTTGCATACCAGTCTAGCTTTGTTTCTTGTCACATCTCCATGCTCATTCAGCTTATTTCTGAATACCCACTTTATACCAATTATATTTTTATCCTTTGGCCTAGGTACAAGTGTCCAAGTTTTGTTCTTCTCAATCTGTTCAATTTCCTCATTCATTTCTTGTAGCCAAACTTCATTTTCTAAAGCATCTTTCACTATTTTAGGCTCAAATTCACATAACAGACATGTGTCATTTTTCAACTTACTTCTTTTCATAATAGCAGAATCCTTTGATCCAATGATTTGATCAGAATTGTGATTTCTTCTCACATATTTTGCTAGAGTAGGCTCAATCCTTGTTTTAGGTTCATTGTTTGTATTTAGTACTGGTTAGTTTTGTGACTTGGCATCTCCATCAGATAGCTCGGCATTCACTTCCAGTTTCTCAACAAGTCCACTCTGTGACTCGGTAGGTGCATGTTGTTGCTTAGCAGTATTCTTAGGTAGTGAATTAGAATCCTCCTCATCTAGATATATGAATTATTTGTAGCATTCAGGCTCTTGTGTACTTTCAGCTTCATTTCTTTCTGCAAACTCATCAATTCTTACATTTGCACTTTCAACAAGTTTGTTAGTATTAGAATTCAAACATTTGTATGCTTTTCTTTTCATTGAATAACCAAGGAATATGCCTTCTTCACCTTTAGCCTCTAGTTTTCCATTTCAATTTTCTTTTAGTATAAAACATTTTCTTCCAAATATTTTAAAATACTTTACACTAGGTGCATAACCATACCAAAGTTCATAAGGTGTAGCATCTGTACCTTTCTTGATTTGAACTCTATTCAGTGTATAGACTGTAGTACTTACAACTTCTTTCCAATATTTATGTGCAACATTTTTCTCCATCATTAGTGCTCTTGCACAACCCATGATAGATCTGTTCCTTTGTTCAGCAATACCATTTTGTGGAGGAGTCCTGGGTGTAGACATCTATCTCTTTATGCCTTGGTCATTGCAGAACCTATTAAAATCATTAGAAATAAACTCTCCACCTCTGTCAGATCTTAAGCATTTCAAACTTTTGCCTGTTTCCTTTTCAACTTTAGCTAAGTACCATTAAAATAACTAGAATGCATCAAATTTTTCTGTGAGAAACATTAAAGTCATCATCCTTGAAAATCATCAACAAATAGAATAAAGTATCTAACACCACAATAGCTTCTTTCTCCAATAAGACTACAGAGATTAGTATGGACCAATTCTAGAATTTTCTCTGATATATGTGTTTTACTCTTGAAACTAGACTTAGTCATCTTTCCTAGTTGACATTGTTTACACATAGCATTCTCAGGTTTCTTTAACTTAGGTAGCCCTCTAACCTTTTTCAATTTACTTATGCTTACCAAGTTATCAAAGTTCACATGACACAACCTCTTATGCCATAACCAAACATCATTATATTGTGCAAACAAACATGTTTCTTTAGATAAATATAGATAAAATAACTTACCTTTAGTCTGATCACCACTTCCAACTAATTCTCCAGTAGAATCATAGATCTTTTCTTTTATGTGATGGAATTCAACTTTGTAACCAGAAGTGTTCAGCTGTGCAACACTCAGCAAATTGTATTTAAGATCATCAACCCAATACACATCATCACATCTGATTTTGTCAGTCAGGTTAATTGATCCTTTACCTTTGATACAACATGGTGCATCATTACCAAATTTTACATATCCTCCTTTGCATTGATTTAGGTTTTCAAACTTATCTTTGTCACCAGTCATATGATGGGAACAACCACTTTCAATGATCCTGTTGGTGCTCAAATCAACTGATTGGATTTCCTATGGACTTTCCAATCCAATGTTGGGAAACTCGAGTGATTTGGCCAACTAACAAGTCACAACCAAGTCAAGGTTAGAACTTCTGCAATTCTGGCTCTGCAAAACCAAGGTTGCTAGGCCTATACCTTGATTTATCCTTCAAGTTACAAGGCTTTTTATAGGAGATAAGAAACCCTTCAACCTTCTCTCTCAAGTATTCCAAGGAAAACGAAAGAAATCTAACCAAAAATAATATATCATGAACTGTAAACTGAAAAAATTGAAGTAATTGAAAGAATTTTTAGTAAATGTGTATGTAATTTGAATGAACAGATAGATAAGATATCAAAAAACTATAAACAATGAACTAAATAACTATAATCCAAATAAGCAAGAAAGACCAGTGCCTTGATCAACCATGGACAATAGAGTCACTATCATTCCAATCTTATGTTCAACCTCAGAGACAGTTTTACAAGAAAACTTATCACTTCAAAGGTGTTATGTAATGTACATGCAACCTAAAACAAATTTAGAGATATTTCAAAAGGGTAATACTTGTCAGATGATAGCCCAATTGACTAAGGCCTCAATCAATAGAATTTAACCATGCAAAATGAGAAAACCAATTGAAAATATAGACTATATTGAATCAAATCAAGAAGCATGCACATCAAACTATCACTTTGAAGAAGTTCTATTGGTTTATCCAAGGAACTAATTGTAAAATGATTAATGAAATAATTGCATATATGAAGAAAAAAGACTTATCTTTATTGATTTTAAAGAAATAGTATATCCAGGTCCATGTTATAGTTGTTGATACAAAACTATATAAATATGTGAAATTGTATTATTATTGTATTCTCTTCTCTTTAAATTTTACATTATGTATATATATATATGTGTGTGTGTTTGAGTGGCTTTCACACCGTTTTAGGGTGAAAAGACACAACTCTTATTACAAATTATTAAAAAAAAACAATAAACTAACTAAAAAATAACTACCTAACTTTCGGATTTGGCTTTGGTTGAAAATCCAAAACACCTCGGGAAAATCAAATATTTCTGTTGGAGATAGGAAATTTGATTTTATGAACTGGGTCATTTTTAGATTTTTAAAATTCGACCATCTTTATCCTCTGTCAAAATCATCTTTGTAGCAGGTCTGAATTCCAACATTTTCTGAAGGCTTCGATTAGTTATTTCTATTTATTTGTGTCATAAAGCTTCCTTCCTTTGATATATTTTTTTATGGAGAAACATGTATCTTTATAATGGATTGGGACTTCTAAATTATCAAAATTTAGGGTACCACCAGATCCAATGATCACTTTTACACATATAAGAGATTAATGCAGTTTTCTCATCATCATCATAATCTTCTTTCATTGCAACATAAACAACTTCTATATCATTGTCATCAGAATTATCAGTGTCATTGTCAGAAGTTTCTTCAGCAATATAA